>JAQFYB010000063.1:0-95384 GCA_034694085.1 Pogonognathellus longicornis
AGAGCTCATTTTCAAAGATGTGGATGTGGGAAAGTGAGATGTATAGTGGAGACCTGACGAGAGTCATACAACACATATACACATTTGGTGTAAGAGAGAGAGAGAGAGACGTATAAAGTTTGCGGCTAAAGGGAAGAAGAAGAAGAAGAAGAAGGGAAGAACGCAAGTAGTGCAACGGGAAAAATTAGCTCCAACTTACCCATTGACGATTTATTACTCGAGTTGATCCAAGGTTCTTTTTTAGAGCTTAGCTCATAGTTACGAATGAGCGTACTATCAACAAAACATTTCATTGAGTTCTGGAATAGTAGACGCTTCAGCTGAACGCTAAGTTTCTTTGAACGAGTTAATGATGTGACTAAGAGTTGCGTTGTGTTCTGACTAAGTTTACGATGATTTTTTCTTGTAACTAGTTCACATTAGCTGTAGTATCTCTGTAGAATTGTGTTGTGTATAAAAGTTTTACTTTTAGACCGCACTCCTTCTCCTTTAACTACTACAACACAACCACACTCAAAATACACAATAGAGTGTGGCATTTTATGTGTAGGTACGCATTAGTAGTAGTGGTAGCTTAGATTGTACTCTCTCTCTCGTACTTACTTGTGGCAAGGAGTTTGTTTTCCGTTTTAACCAACTTGAGACTTAACACTGAATTACAGTACCTATGCAGTATACACACACAAATGTCATCAACACGTAAATAGTTACTTACTTATTTAAATGAAATGTACAAAGTTTGTTTGGGAAATACTCTATATAAGCCAGCTACCCATTATACACATTGAAAACTGAGAATTGTATGGAATACTTTACAGTACATTCTAATGAATGGAATTGTATAGCAAGGATTAAATGTGTGAGATGACAAGCAAGAGATCTCGAGTTTGCTTGAAGGAAACCAAATCCAAATACTTTTAGCACGTCATAAGCAGTTTATTTTCCCTACAAGTATTTGTCTCTCAGTGTCAATATAACTTGTAACTTTAACTACCCAGCATTTCAACTCTCTAAGTAGTACCTACCAGTATATACCTTTAGGTATGCATACAATGCAATGTGAGATCGATTAATACCTATATATACACTGTACATACCTAGACTAAAGGAAATATATGTTTTGAAATGACAAGAGGTGTATAGCAGCTTTCAGCATGCCTCACCTCAACTCACTTAGTACTTAATAATAGGTAATAGTATGTAAATACTAGTAATAATATTGTAAAAAGCCAAGAGAAACAATCTCTTATTTCTGTGTGTACTTGTAATAGTCTGTGTCTCTCGTAAGTTTTGAATTGGTTGGTGACGGTGGTTTGCTTTGCTTGTGCTACTACTCAATTCCTGGGTTTGGTTAAGTTGACTATTTTTGTTGACTTTCCTGTGTCGCTCTCTCACATTACTATTATTACTATGTTATTATGGTAAATATGGCAAGGGGAGAGACTTGGCTTGAAGTTTAAGTGAATCTATTGGGAAGACACGGTGGGACATATGTCTTTGTGTTGTAAATGAAGTGTATAGTGAGTTTACGTAGTAGAAAATGTAAATTGTACATTACTTTACTTTACTACACAAGACATACTACTACTACTACGAATACAACTACCTAGTAGTAGTGTAGTGACTCGATACGATACGAACGAGTCAGGTCGTTCACAAAAAACAAACTTTTAAGTGAAGAGTTTTGAATTGGTTTGTTTTGTGCAGTGACTACAAGTTGTTGGTGTGGGTAATTCAATACACGAGTGGTGGTGGCAGTCGTTTTCTTCGTTCATGCTCATAGTTTGTGTAGTAGCCGTGTAGAAGTTATAGTAATAGTAGGGAAGGCAAAGGCAGTTTTATTCTTCTTCTTCTTCGTGGCAGGAATATTTCACGAGAGCATCGTATTCATAGGCTTTGGGAATGGCAAAAATTCGTTTCTAATGAGTGACGCCAAGGAGGATAATTTATCACGTTCCTTGCACTTGTCTACTAAGACGACGACAAGGATTCCTTGCTTGTACTGCACAACTACAAGAATACATACTTAGTCAATACCCTTGCCGAAACATAACTAAACTAACTTTAACTACATACCTACTATCACTACATACACTACACATCAGTAAATACTACAACTCGACTTACATCCTCCTCTCTCCCTCTTAAACTTACATACACATTCTAGCTGATATTCCTAATACACACATACATACAAATAGGTACAGTTAGGAGTAGTTAGATTGTACACTATGCCATACAGATACTACATAGAATACATACCTACACTAAAAACTGAAAACATGGTATATGATATGACGATAGTGTGCATGGTGGTGCTGTGTGGTGCTATGGTGGTAGTGTTATGTTAGTTGTAGTGGTGGTGATGCTGATGGTGATGTAAAAGACGAAGGGAGTACAAATACAGAGAGAGAGAGAGAGATTCTACAGAATATTGAATATAGTTGTAGCACTCACTCGTAGAAAACAGAACACAGAGTGGAACTCAAAGGATTCTCTTAGTTTTCTGCTATATGCTCGTCTGTCTCTCTTGTGGCAGCTTAGCTTTATTATATTTTCAACTACATCTTCCATAATCTGACTCACTCTTCTGTAGTCGAAACTCTCTAAGGGCACTTACGATAATTTAAAAGACTGCATTACAACCAAGAACGCATCCCTGCTTCAAATTCACTACCTGCTTTGCTTAACTACTTTGTACTATATGTATGTATTACTACTTACAATATTATATTGTACAGATAGTTGTTATGTACATACATACATACACAATATGTCTGTATATTTTATAGTTTCGTGAATTTCTGTTTGGGAAGATACAATCGTAATGTTGTATCTAGCGAAATAATAATATTGAGTATTATGCTTGAAAGTCTGTCGAGTGAGGGACATAAATTATTCTTTAGTTTACAAATGTATTACACTAATGCACAGCCAGAGGCAGGTCATTGTTGCTGATAATGTGAAATGATATCACTCTTTTTATAAAGTGCTAGTTAGTAGTTTCGTGATAATATTACAATAACTTTAATAGATTAGCTAGGTATACTGTTTTTGTATGTATAATTTTCTGAAAGAATGATAATGTGTAAAAGTAATCATTTATGTAGCTACAGCTAGGTATTTATATTATTTGTGCTTAGTTAGACACATGGAGTATCTATAATGTGCGGCAAGATGGGTAACAAGGAGCTGAGATGTTATGAGATGACCTGTGCTTTAATGTCCTGATGTCTTGTCTTTTTCTTTGCCTTCATCATTACGATCTACACGAACACGACTCTCTGAGCTTCTTGACTCTCACACAATCAGCAGCATATACATCCACATTATTTTCTTGCTTAGTTGACCATATAGTAGTTAATCAAATTCAGATGTCTATCAAATCTACATTTGTGTAGCTGGTAGCGTTAAGAAAGTAGCTTGATACTCTGTTGATGAGTTGGTAAATAGACAAGACAAAGAGAGGCGAGTAGGGCGGCCGGCTCCCAACAATAAAATCACATTGTTAAGCCAACGAAGATATTTTTTAATGTGGAGAAGAGACGGTTACCTTCTTTGATGAAGGAAAAGGTTGAAGTTTGCTCGCTTGCATTAGATTAGCTCATGTTCTTCCTTTCTGACATGTACATTATGCATTATACTGTGTACAGAGAGACACTGTGTACTCAAGAGTAGCTTTTCGTACGCTCTCTCTCTCTCTACACGTCTTTCTGTCTCTCTCTCTCTATCTCGACTTCTTCTTAAGTTTTTGCATTCAATTCATTCCATTCTATTTACGCTTGTAGTCAAAGTCAAAGTCAACTTCAGACATGCTAAATCTTTTTCCCGTAGTATATACAATACACACTTACATTATACTCGCTGTGTGTTTATGCTTACGTCGTTACAGGCTTACTGGCTCGTATCACCCTTGCTCTGACTCTGTCTCCGCGAGTAAAACGTTCAAATTTACTCGTATTCGTATAATAACATGCTTTTTCTTCATGATTCTGTGTATACAGATTTCTTCATGTAGTGTATTTAAGAAAGATAGTGTAAGAGTGTGTGGAACTATACAACACATTGCTACTTACTACCTACAGCGTTGGTTTGAGTTACCATACAACACATAGAATGATCATCTAGAATTTGAGTGTATGTATACTGTATATACATACAAGAATGGTTTGACTATGTTATAATAAGTGGTAGAGTCATTGTGTACACTCACATGTACACATGAACACACAGTCACACAGCACACCGAGAATTCCATATGATGCCGAAACATTTTGACTTTGACTCTGTTGAGCTGGGTGGCTCACTCAATGTGACTCTTGATTGACTAACTATGATAATATGGATGGATGTGAATTGACTATTCTGTTGTCTTGCCTTGTCTTTCTCTGTGTTCTGTTCTGCTCAGTGCACTAGTGCTGCTACACCGTAGGAGATACGACGATATGAGGATAGCTCTTTATTTAATTTCGTAATGGTACGGCTGAAAAAACATCAAACATACTCAACGTTCTCTCGTACGTAATACAAACAGCCAGAGAAGTATGACGAGTTGCTTTTCTCTGCTGCTATAGTATTAAAACTTATACATACTGCACACTATGTTTGTGTAGGTACCATATTCTGATATAATTTACTAAGCAGTCAGCTAGCAAACACACACAGAGTTTTATTATGTATTAGTTCATGTACTGGAGAGAGACAGAGAGACAGAATGTGTTGGTTTAGTTACTCTGGACTATACCAATAATAATGTTGGATAAGCACCGAGAGCCCGTAAAAATATTAGCAGTATGTGAACATTGTAGCATGTCCCTATTATTTTACAAGGTATATATCACGTTCTCCACACCACACACACTACACACTCTTCTCCTACTAGAATACCACTATTCTCCAGTACAGACACAGATATAATCTAAGAATTCTGTAGTATGTATTTCTAATATATAAGTACAAGGAGTTTTTGTACTAAAGTAAACCAGTGCAGCAGCATGCAGCAGCATTGCAAAGTTTCTTTTGTGCCTGTGTCTCTGTGTATTTGGAATACAAGTATAAGTCCATGGATGGTTGTCTACGATTTGTATGTGTTGTGCCATAGACAGTATAATGTGTAGCGTATAACATTATGCGCTACATACTATACATGTGTACATAATATTACTATTTATAGTAGGCAATTGTGTATGTAGTAATACTGTGTGCAACGTGTACGTAATATTGTGTATACTAGGAGATGATAGTAAACTTAAGTGCCTGTCTGTCATCTGCTGCATATTGCATGTGTACCATTGTGTGCATATAAATGTGTATATATACTGAGCAGAAATAGTGAGAGAGAGAGAATTGTAGTGGTACATAGTGGAGGTTGGGCTGGGTTATATATTTGTAAAATCATATATGAGGAAGATCGAGCAACACTACTAAAACACACAGTCAAGTCAACTTTTCCTTTAAGTCAAGTATGAAGTGAACCCAAGCCGGCTTACTCTAATACTAGGTGGGAAATTCAGTGAGAACTAGATTCAAAACAAGACACATTACGTGTTATGACGAAAGTGTAAGCTGCTGCAGCGGTAATAAAGCTCTTTGCTTGTGTGTTTCACTGTAGCCTCAGTTTTACGTATTAAACTTCCAACCAGGCTTATGTCACGTTCATTTTACATTACATAGTTTCCTTTATTTCAACTCTGTGTGTGTGTTGTGCATGTATGTATGTCTGGGCAAGTTTTAAGAACATTGCGATCTACCTATTTGGTAAATACTGGTGGGAGCAGCAGAGTTGTCACAGGGCTAAGTTTAGGTGAGAGCACATACATGCATGTGTGAAAGAAACGCTATATGACTGTCACCCGTTGTTGCTGATGGCTTTGACATGACAGTCTGCTCACTCTGCTAAGAATTTCAGCAATACGACAAAACCTAGCTGCGCCAGACCCATCTTAATTAATAAATGACAGGCAGCATAGAACCACTACCTTTGGTTTTGCTAAAATGCTAGTTCACAAAACTTATTATCTCTCGACTACACTTTGGCTTTGACTCTGTGGTGTGTGTGTTCTGTGTGTGTATAGAGAATACTATGTCAAAGAGCTCCACTCCTAGGCTCTTTTCATTATTAAACGAAAATACAATGCAATGCCCTTGCAAATTCTGTGGTGTAAATTTAGGTATACCTAAATAAGTGAAGTGAATATACTAGTGTATAATATGTCCCGTAGATCGTGAATGTATTAAGTGTAAGACAGACACATGCCCACATACTACACACCAGCACAACATTCAAATCAACAGCTCCTGTAAGAAAATAATGAACTTCTTCCATTTATCTGTCTAACCAATATGCAAAATTTCTTCAAATTACGTTTTCGCAAAAGAGAAAACTCCCTGGTGGGTTATTGTTATACAAGTACCTACTACTAGCGACTCACTCACTCGTTGCAAGAGTCGACGCGAGAGTCGGCTTAATGCGACACAATAGGTGCCTATTAATGAAATTGCTCGAGAAATCTAATAAATGCTAGGCTGTTCAGTTGTGTTGTGTCGCGGAGGGACTTGAGTTAAGAAAAGCTTGCGGAGAGAGCCAAAGAGAGCGAGAGAGAGAGAGAGTAGAGTAGCGATGTTTTATTTAGAGACCTGATTCACAATTCAGTTCATTTGAGTCGTCATTGCAATGGCTTGCCACACAGCACATCACATCAGTCTGTCGGAGTATAAGTATAAAGTAAAGTCACACGCAGAGTAGAGTAATACCTACCTACCTAATACTAGTGCAATAATGCAGCATAATATAAAATCTTTATAAACGCTACGTTTTACTTTAGACTCGCATGTGTACGCAGTGCAAGATGATTATGTGCATTCCATCAATTTTCTTAAGAGGGTCTCTAGGTTCAGGGATTAGGAATGCATTATTTTGCCGTTTTTTAGCATTCCCGTCACCCATACTTGTCTCCAGTCTTGATTTGACTTGAATAAAGTCGGCTGTGTCTGTACGAGAATGGTAATACCATCCAGGGTAAAGTAAAGTAAACCTAGAGCCACTATCTTTGCATTGCATTGGATGACACTATTCTCCTGATATTGAATTAAGACGATAGTACTACTACTACATAGGAATACTAGGAAGAATGAAGTGAGTCTGTCTGTCTGTTGTGCATCTCTCTTTTTATACTATAGATACTACACACGTTCCCTACCATTGGATGTTCATGGAGTAGAATACAGATACGAAGGACGAGTAAGTTGTATTAGTAGAAGTGTATTGCTGTTGTTACGTGTGCGTCTGTGTGTGTTGGTTAAGCTGTCTTGTCGTGTCTTGAGTATCACAGAGTATGAAGAGACGTAGATGTGATGTGATGCTGAGGATCGTTGGAATTAGCATAATCATCATTCACCGGCAGGGCCATGTGAAAATGAAAAGAAGCAGTGATTTAGTAGTTTTCCCTGTCGCATTTCATTCTATCTGTGAACTTATTATACTTACTACTACAATATTACTACGTAGTATTACTACTGCTATTACGGATATACTTACTTTACTAGTTAGGCTTTAGATGAAATGAAAGGGTGGAGTAGCTCATTTGCTCCCTTCCCATTCCCATACATTCGTAGACACACGTAAATACCTACCTACACAACCCAAGAAGACCATGAGAGAGAGAAAACACTAAATATTGTGTACTAAAATACATTTATGATTTTCCGAGCTCTACTTTTTTCAGGTACATACATACATACTTCTTGTAGATGAATACTCATCCGTACATGTGGAAAACACATGCAGAAAAAAGTATACTCTATAGGTAGTTTAGTTACTTAGAAACACTAATTCAAGTCTGAAGAATTGTATCTGTAGTGTACTATTACACATATTTAGAGTTCTCCGGTCTGCTCTGGCCTTCTTATACCTACACAATTAAATTATCCGAGATTATGCATTTCACATGCATTGCCTATCAGTTGAGGAGTGATACATTTATGTAGTAGAATGTGTATATGAGGTGTATACAACAATTATGCTCGCTGTAATCAGTTTTACTACAGCTCTGCTGAATGAGCTTTACCTTAAGATTAGATTTTACACTTGGACTTAGCTGGAACACCAAGTCATTCTATCTCATGTGTAATAATCAACTACCTTCATTCTTCGACTACCATACTACATACAACTCCTACTACTCCTACCTTTTTCTTATTGTTAAATTCAATACCACTTACAATCACTCACCATCCTTCCTACCTTTCCATCGCACACTCACTCAGCCTACCGTACTTTTGTCCTATTACTTATTTTTTGTGTTCTGAGCTTGTGTTGCATACTTTCAATTTAATTTACTAATAGTCTCGGAACTCCTATCTCTCTTCATCATCTCCTGTCCAACTAGTATTACACGTAGCCATATACATACAAAATTCACAAACAGGTATATTCAAACATGATATGAGAATTTGTACGGGTTCGTGTTATATGCACGTATTGTACATTGTGTATTTTATATTGATCTCATGTATGTGTGTATGTAGCTGTAGAATGTATAAAAGTATCCGTTCTACATGTAAATACCTACCTACATATATTTTTTTGATTCAATGTTCAACATTTGATAGATGGTTGTTTTTCCTTTGATTTACATTAACATGCATTGAATTTCCTCCTAGAGCTGAATTGAATACATTTTAAATAAGCATCTACATATTCAGTATGCACTAGCATTAAAATAATAGGGGATGGGTTTAATATGATTTCTGTCTGATTGCTAACCGATTTTATATGGTTACTTTAACTAAACTAAAAGTGGACTGTTCGACAAGACTCGTTTAAAACAATGTCTCATTGTTCTAAATGGAGCGAAAAAGTCTCGCTGACTGAACACATTATTAAATTACACTGCATTATGCACAAATGACGTGTTGTTGTACTTGCACACAGATTCGAAACTCTGTAAGTACATAGCATACAGGTATATGTATATACTTACAATGCTACGCTTAATCTCACGTTGTACATTCATAATACATGTATGATGATGATGTATGTCGTATGTTGCATGTAAAGTAATAGTCAATGCTAAAGTGCAGAGATACAGATAAGATGAATAAAATTCGTACTCAACGATCTAACCTTGTACAGACGGTATGGTACCTGCTACTACGACGGATACATAAACTAAACTAGGTACTTCTATACAGATTTACTTATATACTTACATGCTGTATGTATCTCGTATCAAATAGACATTCGCACTTCATTCTGCACTGTCTGGTGAATACATACATAGCAAGCGCAGCAGTGATTGTATTACATTACAAACATGGGAGAGAGCTGGTACTAAAAGAAGAATGGATTTTTTTGCCCGGACTCGATGAGATTTTATATACTGATGTTGTTGATGATGATGATGATGAGTCCATTGTAAAGCGGGTGAGTTATAGTTGAAGTTCAACACTATTAAAAGGAAGTCAGACTAAATGACTGGCAAAATTGTGCAGATGCTTGTTGTTGTACTCCATGTGTGTGTATAGTAGTGTGGGCAGACACTGGAGCTTATAAAATGTAGGTACGTATGCAGAGGTATAGATAAAACAAGGGAAACTATTGAGACTCGAGCATTTATTACACCTACCTTGTTTCGTTGACGTATTTAACTGTAGTAAATAGTATGGCATTGATTCGACAATTACAATTACCTACCCTTCATCTGTGTGATTGTTGAATGAAAGGGCGATAGATAGAAAGAAATAGTCTAATGCAAGCGATTGTTAGTTATGTGGAGGAAAATAACTCCATTGTGTTCTCCGCTGTTGTTGTTTTTCACTGATACTAACTAAACAGGACGAGCAAACCATAGATCTGTACTTTACACACATACACTATAAATCTACATGCACCGAGTTTCTATTTATATTACAATTTCATTTCCTACATACAAATACATGTATTCATGTAGGTATGTGCATTTTAGACGTGTATAATATTGTACTGTATAAGTATGAGATATATTTACACATAAAGCATTGTATTAATACTAGATTATTCCATGTAGGTATACATATTACTTACGTTGAGTTGAGACTGCGAGTTATGGAATGTGTAAGAGAATTGTGTATGTATTATTTGATAGTATTTATAAACTATTTCTAATATGGACTATGGACGAAAAGGCTTCAATATGCGATGATTTTGTATTCCACAGTAGATAAGTTAGTGTACTAATAGCATAATAATATTATCTGACCATAAATGCATACAAATGAATCAAATCGACTGCTGAGTTCGCCCTGTGAGTATGTACACCTGGATTGGGCAAGTTGGTATGAAATGAAGGAGTAGCTGTGGGGAACTCTTAGACTTATATTATATATGCATAATATGTAAGTACAACAATACAAAGCAAAGCAATGACAATGCATTAGTAGGTTTATTTAAATGTGATGATGATGATGATGATGGTAGTTGTCTGCAGAGTCTGTATATACTGCTTACTGCTACAACAGTGGTTTCCTAAATGGTTCTTTATATTATCCATTTTATTTCCACCTAAGTGCAAACCTTGAGTTTGACTCGACTCTTTATGATTATTCCTGTGTAATGCGTTGCCTGCCGTGATTTGCTCAAAATCTGTGAACGTAATACAAATACAATGCAATGATAAATAGAGAAACACACCCAGAGAAGAGTTGGATGAGTTTGTGCAGTGCACTGCGAGTATTATTATTATTATTTGTGTTAGTGCTTTGCCAAACTGTGTGAGTTGGTTGTTGTTGCCATTGTACATACATAACTACCTGCTACTCCGCTATCTAACCAAGAGTCTTGTCTCTTTGTTGCTAATGAGCTTAGAATAAGAGAAAAAACGGCTGGAAATGTAATGAAATAAAATAAAATTGTATGCTAACAAAGCGAGTAATTCGGAATAAAGATGACATGAGTTACGAGCTACGAAGCTTTATAACGAGGAGAATGAGGTTTAAATTAGTGGCTGTAAAATTCTAGACGAAGCTATAGCAAGTACAATGGCACAGGTTCAGCTCAAGTCAAGCCAAGGGAAGATTCTTCTCTCTCTGAGCACTCTGAAAATTTTGCCAGACTTGACTTAGACGGATAGGTACAAGTAGTGGTAGTAAAATAATATGTAGATACACCAACAGATATTATTCCTATGCAATATTTACTCTTGCACACATTTTATAGTGTGCCTATAATACCTAACACACATACACATACAGAATATTACTGCTATTTCGTACACGTTAGTAACATTTCTTTATTTCGTTGATTTGGTAAGATGGTCGTATATGGTGAGGCGGTTGTAAAGCAAAGGTGGTCAAAGGAAAAGCAGTTTGAAGTGCCCATCATCATGCTCCATCCAAGATACGGATACTCTGCTGCAATACAAACACTGCTTTAAAGCTCTAGCCTTTAGACACTGCGTCACATTCAGACTCTTATTGCTTATGTAAGTTTGTAGGATGGTAGGGAGAGTTTGATATTGTTGTGTTGGTTGTGTTTGTGCACAATTCATGGAGACCAGTAGGAGCTATCTGATGTGGCACAACACGGAAAATCTACTTGCACTCGTATGTAGTAGAATAAGTAATCGTCTTTTTATTTCAATGAAAATATATTTTATGTTGTTGTTAGTTGGATATACAATATGAATTACACAGTAAGCACTACTACTTACACAATACATAATGACTGATAAAATTCCTAGTAGCCGAGTACTACAACTCCAACTACTTGTATACCTAACTAATAAGGAGTGCACCTTGAACTTACCTTTAAAGCAAAGCAGACTTCTACAAAGATACTTATACAGAGTGTCTGTGAGTAGTTTGTAGTAGTATTAGTAAATACAAGAGCAGCGTATTGTAATGTGTAAGTGAAGTTGTGATAAAATGTGATATATATACCTAATGTAGTAAAAATGTATAATATGAAGACAAGTGTAGTATGTCTAGGGCACGGATGAACAACAATGTGAAATAAAAGAAAAAACGTTGTTGGACAGCCAGGGTTTTAGTAAAATCATTTTTTTGCTTATCTTCAACTGTTTCTTTGATGTGATGTGTGTATGTACTAGTGTCTCTTATTTCCAAATACAAATAATGTAATAATATATTATACAGTAAAATACGTACAAGTAAAGTAGCTACCTACTACGGATGAATGTGTCTGTATAGAAAGAAAGAAGTTTGTTGTGAGTTTTATAGTTTATGCTATGAGAAGAGAATACGAGATTGCGGTTTCCTTTAGCCTTTAGAAACGATAAGGATAATGTGTAACAGTTCAGGGCATGGATGGGTTTAAGAAAGCCGGCTCGCAAGACTACTGCTACACATACATAATATGCATATACAAACGGCATAGCACAATAAGGATGATGTCGGGACGCAAAAGAACAGTAGCTACAGGAATAAAGTATGAATTGAACTTTCGGCGGAATGCAGTTGTTACTTTTCATGTGGATTTACATTTACTGCAAGACCATATACTAAACTAGGATACACATTATAAACTATGGCTGTATAGCAATAACAATTTAACATCCCCAGCCACTATGAAGTGTGTGTGTGTATGTAAAAGCGGAGAGACTGTTTCTTATAGTTTAATCAAGGCAGGATTCTCAAACTCATTAATAAACGGATAATGCATTTAGCGTGATATATAAGTATATCTACACGTAGGTTGGTAATGTACACGTAGTACTAGTGTGCTGACACAAAAGTGTGTGGCTGTAGAATTGTATGGCGTATAAGACAAAGTATGTATTTAGAGTTGAAAAGTGTGTGCGTTGTTGCTGGCTATAGTAAATTGCCTTATTATAATGGACAGACTCTTCTGGTGTGCATGTTACACGGTTTTGGTAGCTGGCTTCGTTTCTCCGAGTGTGTATTGTATGTAAGTAAAGTATGTAGTAGTGTATACGTGTAGTCCATTGAGTTCCATTCTTTTGTACAACACGAGGCATGCAATCAAATGCAAAACGGGGCTTTCAGTTTTTCCAGTTGAAGAATGGCAGCGCAATTCCAGGCAGATTAGTTGTGTTTGTGTGTGTGTAACAGAGACTGCATAATAAATGTACATTCGTTCTCTTTTGCTTTTCTCGTGTGTTGTGCTGTTCAGTGTGTGCAATGTAGGTATTTTGGGGCGAGACAGAATAAAGGTCTCTGTGATTCTGATGGAACAACTTAGTTTTCCAAAGGCGGCAGTTAATCATTATCCCAAAAGTTGCACCAAACAAGACAAAAAGATTAACGGTAGTAATTAAGTCCTAAAATGAATGCCAGGTATTCACGCAATCCCTCTCACTCGCTCTTTCATTCCTGCCTTGTCGTGTTTCCTTCCACAGTTGCGTCCTTTTCTCGTTAGTTCAGTTAGCAGAGTTTTCCTTGCTCCACTATATGTGGAAGTAGTAATGTATTTCTTCCTTAGCTCACACACACACTCTCAACCCATTTCACCTTTTCTTGTAGGATTTTGTTGATTTTACTTTAGCAACCATTACAACAATAATATTATTATGTTCCACCAACTAAGTAAGTAAGCCTGGCTTTGCACAAATTAGTTAAACTCAAAATTTGCTTTGCCATTTCGTATAAGTAATACACTAATATAATGTTATAAACTCAAGGTCTTACAGTCATTTACTCATTTATATACGTACTGCTAATGAAGGGTGCGTTTATTTCATATATTAAATCAGTTTTTCTATTTTGTCAAATTAGCCGAGTGACGTGACTGGTCACGTATTGTACATAATATACAATGCATATAAACATGAGCGAACAATTTTCGACGAATCTACTAGTTTCATGAGTTTACATAGTGATACACAATTAACCTTAACAGAGTTTCAACTGACAGAAAAATACTACATAGCGCTTCTGTTACTTTACTATATCCTGTACCTACCTGAGTCTTGTATCTCTTTATCTCTCCATCTTATTAACTTGCAATATCCATTCGGAGTATTTATTCATTATTTGTCTCCCTTAAACTCAAAACACGACAACGTATAAACTGACACTGACATCACATATTTTATAATTGCTGTAATAGTCTTTTGCATTATTCTAATGTTGACTTACTCAGAATCACTTACTTGTACAATACAAACCATCGTGTTTAGTTAAGCTCCAAAAGAAAATACACAGAATGAATGACCATAGCATAGCACCCCCATTTGCAATGAAATTACTATGTGCTTCGTTTGGTTTGGTCTGCAGAGAAATTCTCGAAACTCGGTATCCCTATTCCGCTTCTCATTTGTCTCTGTACGAACCAGACTTATCTTTATATGAATTATTTGAGCAGGTATGCCCACGCAATAATTCCATGTAGATAAACTTTGTTATACGTGAACTAACTGCCTACTATTATTATACAGCTACTATTACATTGCAACCACCACCACACCATCCCAGTTCTCTCTCAAGTAATAATATCCTTACCTACCTATTCTCAATTCTGTATATATTCAAATTATACCATACATACACCATGCACTACACAATAATGATGTTTTAAACGTATACAACAACGTATAAGTACCTATAAGTAAAATAAAACAGGATTGTATAACAGCTGAGTTGAAGGAAAGTAGTACATGCATAACTATAACTTACGATATTACAATTTGCTATAACGTTGATCACGTCTCACCTTAATATTTCGTTCGACAGTTACATTATCAACGGGCTGAAAAAAATCTAGCTTGCTTGCACCTTGAGGTATCTGTTTCATAAATAAGACAATGCGTAAATTAAAGGAGGTGCTCATGTCCGATTGGGTTTAATGTTAAATCAAACATATCGATTATACCAATCAAAGATTTGAATTGTTCTAGGTTAGACTGTGTTTGAATGGATAACAATGCTCGCCATAATAATCAATAACTGTGTAACTCCTATGGTTGTAATAGTAAATAGCCTTGTATATCCTGTAATTTAAGACGGCGAGCCCACCTTGAATTTCAATCCAGCTTGCCTTATGTACCATACCTACCTAAACAGTGTTCTCGTAAAGTAAGCTATGAAATATTCAATGTTGTTAACTATGCGAAATGCACGTAATAATAACAGTGGCAATACGCCATACATGCACTTATCGATTTACTATGCCAGACCAACTTCGTATTGTTTGTTCCTGCTTCTTTTTTGCTAGCATCATTTTCCTTAGAATTAAACGGTACCTTTTGAATAGCAATTGCGTAGTTTTTTATGTTATTGAAATTCATATGTTGGTCTAAATAAAGTCAGTCAGTCGGATATCGTATAACACATTAACATACAGATACTTGTTTACGAGTTTTATAACCGATAGTTGTATTCACATGCTATTTAATTTAACCATTACAACAAATAAGACAGATAAACCATTTTCATGAGTTTTGCATAATAAATATAAGAATTAATGTTGTGTAAGTGCCAAAGTCAAAATTAACGTGACTTAGCTCATCTTAGTCACGTCAATTTTGATTTGACTTATTGGTTTGGACTAAAAAAGTCAATATCAGGCATGTTTTTAATTAGGTAACTTATAGTTTGACTCATAGATTTACATCCAAAATTTGAATGAGACTTATGACGACTTATCAGTTATGTGCTCATTTCTGATAGGTACTCTGGCCTCAAGCCAAAGAATTTTCAAAATAGTATAAAATTATTTAAGTAGCCATATAAAGCATTGTTTACGACATAGTTTTTTTGTTTTTGAATCTATCGCTGAAATAATGACTATCAATTTTTCACTTGCTGAACAATATAATATTATTGTGGTAGAAATATGACGAAATAAAACAATGTACGAAGAAACCGGCACGTAGATAGGTACCTACATAAAATACGAAAACTCTTGTCAAAGTCTTTAAAGTAGAATGCAGCGAGTGTACATATGCAATGGATGTATGCGATGAAGGGTGTTTAGAATCACCTTCTGTGTCTTTCCTGTTGACTGCCCGTAGTTCATATGGCATGATGATATTATGTGTTATTATTCCTTGTGGTTTTGTTGGTTCTGGTCGAATTACAATATTTTAGAATACTGTAAAACTTGTATGGAATATCTGTATCTGACAGAATGGCAAAAAAATCTAAAGTGAAGGAATTGTAATGAGAGGAAGGAGCAAATTATTCATTATTAGCATTAGCACTCCTCCCTGGGAGGTTTAATACATACTAAGGTCAATAAAAATAATAAGATAAAGTCGGTACATGCACGCTACACTGTTTTGTGTGCAGCTCCAGGCTTTTTGACTTGAATCCAACAAATAACAGAAACAAAAGCAACCAACTTACTCCTAATATCTGTATATTTGTACATAGAAACTACCTACATATAATAGCTCCTAGCTAAATACCTACTAGCTCTAATTTACATCACAATAGTATAACACAACATTTATAGCTTTATTTTACGAAAGCACAAGACGCTTTATACATGTACCTATATGCATCATGTACCTACTTAGTATCATAGTACCTACGTAGGTACAATCAAAGCTACAACTTCTTGATGGGCATTTCACCTACTGTGTTCAATTCGTTTATAATAATTCAAATCCTAAGAACTGTCTAGCATTTCATTTTTATCGTATGCTTGAACGTACGTACACATCAACCACCTTAATGTATATGTAACAAGTAATAACATATATAACACCAGTATGCAACTTAATAATGTACTACAAACATATAGTGGTAAATAAGCCGAGCTCACATCACATCAAAAGTGCACTGAGAGGTGTAATTATTATATTTCACATAAAATTACTTACACTAACTAAGGAAACGTTGGTTTACCTCTACTCTAGTATTATTATTACATACTACGTACATACAACCAGAAAATGGAATGGAAACAGAGGAAATCATAAGTAAGCTGAGGAGGAACAGCCGCAGAGTGAATGGTATTATTAGTTATCACTTTGCTATCAGTCTCGTTTTGCCTGTCTGTTGCATTGGCTCTTTATATCTACCTACTTTACTAGTGAAAAAATTAATACAACTCCTTTTATCCGCCTAATGTATGGTTTTACTTTGTTATTACAATTTTGAGATACACGATACACAGTATAGCTATAACACTTTTTTGTACTAGCATTAGGATAAATTGTATATAGTTTAGATCACATGAAAGAAACCATGAACAATGCTCTTAAATACAGTAGTACATGTACTTGTGTGCAATTCAAAGCATTTTATAATACCACTATGTACCTATATACGTGTATCTGTATTAGCAAAAGAGACTAAACTATGTATCAACATTTTAAAAAATATTGTGATGTGATGAGGATCAGACAGCTTCTACCTTGCTACATCAACAGCATAAACTCTACTATTATATAGAACTACTAAGTAGATGAGAAGGGCAACCAACGAAAACTTGCCAGGAAGCCGGTCTTTGCTTACTTAATAATAATTATACAAACACATAAGAAGCAATATACTTATTATAAATAATGTGAGACAATCTGGAATATAGAAATATCTGCTCGCATTTTGTGTATTATGTGTCTTATAATGTGTACTACTTTATACACATCTACGCACATACACTAGCATCGTCATAAAACGCTGTGAATCTTGTATAATAAAGATTCTTGTGAGTTCCGGCTCTTGTAGTATGTATAGAATTTTGTCGGAAAATACTAGCAAAACTGTTAGAGTTTGGTGGTGGTGGTGGTGGTGGTAGTAGTACGTAATAGAAGATAGGAAACGAGACCACGATCACAATATTATAATATAATATAGGAGCATATCTTTAAAAGAAAATTGTATTAGAAATACTGTGCTACTCTGCTAGAGATACACAGAAAACAGTGTAGCATTCTACACATTACTAAACGAAAGGAAACGGAGTAGAATAGGCCAAGGAAGCAGAGAATAATGAAATAATGAAATGGAAGGCAAGAAAGACTCCCATCTCATGCTTCAGTCTAGTCAAGTCAGCTTAGCTTAGTTTTAACTCTTCCGTGGAGAGAACGTGATGAGATTTTAAAAGGGTCTGTATGTGTTCACTCTCTGGCAGGCTCTTCTCTGATGCTGGTATATAGCAGTGTGCAGTCTTATTGTATTTAAGAGTTTTCCTCTCTTTGCTCCAGCTCATGCTCCTGTGTGTGTATCTCTAATGTGTATGTGCCTTTGTGTATGTGAGAAGACTTTTCCTTTACTATTCCTCCTCCACACTACCCATTATACTATTACTATTGCGTATACCACACTACACTACACACTACTGCTTCTCGTTATTTGTTTCGTGTAGTATTTGTAACGTTCTTTGGTATATAGTAGTAGTAATAGTAAGTAGTCGTTGTTCTACTCGGATGAAATGCATTAGAGATATCTAAGGACTTTCGTACTGGAGGATTGTAGAGTGTGAGTGTGAGTCGTGGTTCGTACACATAGTCATAGTAGTAGTAGAATTTCGTCCTTTAAGCGGATTGTTAAAGCTGAGGAGTTGAGTCTTCTCTTTGAGTAATTCAGCAGATATACCTTAAGGAAAATTGGTGTTTTTGCTTAGTTTAATAGTTCAGTGCGTCAAGTATGGCTAGGTGAGTGAGTAACAGTAGGCAACTTTCACACAACCAACAACGACCATGCAAGAAGACTCCACGTAGCAAACGATGAATAAAACACGAACGAACTAAACTGAGGCATACGAATTACAAACAATGCTATGTGATTCAATACCACCACCACTACCACCACCATACCACGCAATGGAAAACAGATATAAAATGAGATAGATAGAATCCAAAGCAATGTGTAGTACTAGTACATACAATAGGACGAGCAGCAGATAGTTTAAGATTTGTAGTTTAGTTTGGCAGTTGAATAGATAGATTGCCTGCGGAGTCTTTTCAGTTTTACATAAGGTGTAGAACTGTGTGTGTTTGTACAAATATATATTCACAAGTGTAGGTAATATATATCAAACACAAGAACATTACTTGTATGTAGTAGTAGTGGTTCTAGGGCTGTTTTACTGCTCCTGCTACAAATATAAGGCTCAAAGTGCTTATCATGCGTCGTATCATTTGTGTAGTGTAGTTCTGTTGTACTAGAAAAGAGTTTTATGCACGGGAAGAGAGTTATAGAGTTAGAGCCATCGAGCCAAACCAAACCATTAGTTCAGTTTTGGTGATTTCAATAGAAGGCAAGGAGATTTTCTATTTAGATTGAAGTCGGCTTCGGATTCTATACATGGAAATAGGGGCTGTACTCACAAATTTATATGTACATTTAATATGCTCAACTTTTGATGAAATGCGTCATGTAAGTTCTAATTGCAAGGTCATGGTCCTCGATTACATTTTTCTCCATATTTACCTTCATACATAGTTGTATGAAATTCCATTTTCTATCTCGAAGTTGTTTAGGTATATGACTCCGAAATTGAAAGATGTACGTATATATACAGGAACTCATTAGACGGGTATTGCTTACACTTACAATAGGAACTACATACATAAATACATGGATTGTGAATAAAAGTAACTAAGTAAAGTAAGAAACATATTGAAGATGCATAATACTAGACACTCACCCGGAAGGATAAGCATCTCACGTGTAGCTCACATAATAGACTTTACTATGAAAATAGAAAGAGAACAAATACAACTAGGTGAGTACATGTATGTGGAGAAAAGGACACTTTACATAAATATACTCCTGCAATCAACCTCTTTAATAAACAAATATTCATGGACTATATTCCTCGGCTGTCACGAAAAGGTGACTTCATTATTCATTCAGAGTAGAAAAGATTCAAGTCACCTAAATAGGTGATATAAACTAAAGATCAATTAGTATTCTATAAAAGACTCAATAGGAAGGAAGGCTTGATCATCAATTAGACACAAATTACTGTGTAATCCTCATTTTTAATAAGTTTATTTGCCTAATAATTTATATACTGCATCTGCTGTCTTTACAGATGAAAGTTTAGCAAATTAATTTTAAAAAAAAGTATGAGTCAAAATGGATATCATAATTATGTGGCAAAATATCAATAAAATGACATTCTCTCTCAATAAAGTAAGTGAGAAAGGTTAAACACATTGTACATACTGACAGTTTAGTCGTTGTCAATAGAAAAATTGTATTTGTAAATGTCGTGCACATAGTAAATTGATTTGAGAAAAGGCAGTGGGTTTACTCTACTACTGGCAGTGATTTTGTAAGTGTTGTGAATATGCATTTATTCTTGTTTTTGCTAATGCATGGTTGGTTCTGGTGGTACAGATATAAATGAGTGTAATATATTTAATATTAATAATTCTTATAGAGCAATGTGATGGTGTTTACTCGCATCTGTTGGGTGATGTAGTGTAAGCGTGTATTATCGTTTATAATATCATTGGTTGTTTAGGTGTAGTTGTAAATTATGAGTGGAGCTGAGTGGAATGGAGTTGTGAGATGTGAAATGATGCGAAGCAAGAAGCCTTGCCATATGAATAGTAGGATCATGATCTATGTGTATTTTAAGTGGACAGGGATGGGATTTGCAAGATGTAAATGGAATGTGTATGCTAAACTAAAGGAAAGTAAACCAACTACAATTGATTAATCGCCCAAGGTCCTTATTCATCGTGAAATTATTATGACGCTGGCTTAAGTACACGAGAGATAGTCATGATGTTAAGCTTCATGTTATTCTACGCTGCTCTATACATTGTTACAGCCGTGAATGTCAGCCAAAGCAAAGCAAATCATGAAAATCTATATATATTTTACACATTTACATATGCTCCACTAGTTTGTACACTTTATCAAGTAGTGATAGAGATATATCTGAATAGTTTGATACATCTCTGTCTGATTTATATGTACAGGGAAGGGATTTGCGTGTATAGATGAGAATGATGAGATGAATCAAAATTTCCAAGCTATAAGCTAAGACAAGATTGGCATATGTACACAGCATCAGTGAATTGCAGCAGATAGTAATTTGGTATCGTAGTAGTTGGATGTAGTAATACTAAAACTAGCAGAGTGATGTAAGGCAATGGGTTTGCTTGCATGGATGATAGAATAAATGAAATTGCATACTAGTGGTTGATGTGATGAGCAGTGTGTATTGTGTTAGAGACTGATGTTTAAAAGCTACGTATTAGGTCTGGTTAGCTTTGAACCATCGGTTTTGCTTGTCAGTCTTACAAATACTGCTCACAGTTTAAGATTAGTCACTATGACTGAACTGACTCTCTACTAGTCAATTTTGCAGCATTTGTAAATAGTTGGTGGTGTAACTATATTGTGTACGTTTTGCATTTGTGTAGTAAGTGGAGAGCTGTGTAGCTATATGTTTTTATTCAACTTCATTTCAGCTAGAACATGCATTCACAGCTTGAAAACAAAATAGATGTTTGTTGCTGTATATTTGGATGGTGATTCAAACGCCCACGTTTTCAAGCTACTAAATAGAAATACTATTCATACTATTTTATACTCTTTACACTAGAACTATACTACATAGAACTTTGTTGACTTTTAGCTGGCACTGAAAAGTTTAACATAGTAGTAAATCGAATACCTTATTAACTTTCAGCTGCATATTCCCATAATCAAACTTTTAATTCTAAAATGTTAATTCATTACCTACATCTAAACTCGACGTATTTAAAGCTGTCTGTCTGTGACTGAAAGGATTCTAAAGTAATTTCACGCGCGGTTTCATATTATCTACTGAATATTATATTATTCAAATTCGAAAATCTCTTTGAGAAATTACGATACGTGTATTATACCATACCTGCGTATTATACCGATATTAATGATTGTTTTCAGAAAATTATGATGATTTGTATGAAATTTAGTATAGGTATGATATGTGTAGGTACTTTTAGGTACTTTACTCGATTTAATGTAATAAATGTATGTCTACATTAACAATTACTTAAATCATTCCATGTCAGAGGAGTGAGTGAGTGAATGTGGTAATGCAAATCACAAGTTGAGTGAACGTAACACCCCAAAGAACGTGTTATAAACCAGGATGGTTTGAACAGAAAAGCTTTTACGCTCTTGTAACGTTAATATGAAAAGTCTTGTCATGCTCATTGCCTAACGATTCTATTGTGTACAGATGTACACGGTTAAGAAATTCTCAAGTATAAATCCATTAGCATCTAAGTAATGCCCAGCCAGAGAAATTCTCTCAGCATAAATTAACCAAGAATGTATAAATACTACTTCTACTTGCATTGCACGGGAACACTAACTTAACTACTACGTACTACAATACAGGTCCTTCTACCTACACACTACATAATAATGTCGTAAGTAATGTAGGATTATACTTAGTTCCTACATACATACATTAAACACATCTAAATATATTATAAGGGACTTCTTACGCGTAGCCCTGGCACTGTGTTTCCACATTTTAGCCTTGAGTTCAGTTTAATGTAACAACAATGTAACAAATACTAATTCAACCGTGTTTAACATTACTCCGAATTATAATACCACTCACACAACACAACAAGCCGAGAAATACATAATTTTAGTAGTATGTGTTCAAACCCAAGATTTTGACTCAAACTTTAATACATTTTACAATATGAGGGTGTAATAATACATACATATCATGAGATTCTTTTGATGAAGCCGCCACAACTCATTTCCTCCGACTAATAAAGGTTGTACTTTTTACACTTTGCTTCTATCATATTTTTTATAGCCAGATATTGATGCTAAGATTGTATTGCCCTTTAATTTCAGCATCTCTTAAGTAGATCTGGCTGAGAGTTTGCTAATGAATCTTGATTGTTAGCTAAATATGTGAAGATCATGGTTAGTGGCGGTGGTGAAGGGAAGTTGAAACGTATAAATAATATTTAACAACTGAAATGTTTACCTGTATACTACATACATAGCTACAAATACATATCTATGTTTAGCTAAGGTTTATACATACTTTTAGGTACCTATCTAGTACAATAACGCATTCTCAACTCAACTAGTATGTACTACCTGAGTTGTGCGTAAAAGTTGGTTTGGCTCAAGTCAAGACAACTGAATGCTTGGCACAAGATATCTTAATACAATCTTAATGCCGAGTTAATGCGTGTATGTTGTACGTATCAAATTATCTTGTTACAATATCTTAATCCTTATTGCAGCACACCATACCACCAGCAACTTACTCTTTGATACACATTACATTAGTAGAGTAGAATGCCCTTGATCTTGAATTGTATTGTGCTTTCTCTCAAGCAATTTAAGTAGGTGCATGATACGTGTATCTATATACACAGTTGTATATTGTACAAGAAAGGTGGGTACTGATTATTACAGATGCTAAATCTAATGGGTACCTATGTATTGCTTCATATTTAGAGTTGAATCTAAAGATAGCCAGGGTAGAATCCGAGTTTGTAATAATAAGACGTTTTCTTGCAACATAACGTCTTCCGTTTGATCCTCCTTCTTATTTCATTCTACTTTTGATATAAAATGCCTTTTTGACGTGGCTGTTGGGTATACTAGGACTGTAGCTCATATTTGATGAAATGATGTGTTTAGGTCTGGTGACGTGTCTATGGGTTTTATAATTGCAGTCTAGCCACACAAAATGAATTAAAGGCTAGCGTGTTGTTACATGCTATACTCACATACACACACAGAAAAAATTGTGAATAGACTGTGAATTAGAAATAAAACTGAAAAAGCGTAGCGTTGCTGTGCATGCAATGCATGGAATATTTCCACTATAGTTCTCTGCACTAGCATTACATACCATTTTGATATTTAATGTGTGTATGTATGTATCTATGATGAGTAGGTAGTGTGTAGTAGGTATGTTACTTATAGCTAGGTTTTTGATGGTATGTAATAATAATAAAGGAAAATGGGAAGAAAAAGAGGATACACAAGAGGAATGAGAGAGATAGTGAATAAAGAGTAGAAAGATTATTATATGGGGCTGCATTAAGTCACCGCTGCATTTGACTCCGGAAGGAGCCCCTCTCTCGCTCACACACAGAAACTGGATTTTTAACCTTCACAAAAGGATTTGATAGTTATTTAATCATGTTTGTGATGTTTGTAATTATGTATGTGTGCACTTTATCGTACATAAATGCTGGATTTCACTAGTAGAGTCGTTCTGCTATGCTACACGTATGCTACGAACTGTTATGATATGATATATCGTATTATTCCTAAGTATTGCTCCTCAACAACTTGGCACGAGTACTTCGTTGATGCTTGTTGTGATCCTACTACATACACGTACATGCAATACAATACAATATTACCATTAGTAGTTAAAGAATACTCTTCTGATTCTGACGCGAGGCGATAAATGAATTTACAAGGTAGTTACTAGGTAGTATGTATGTGTTGTAGTCCTACTAGTATCTACACAACAGCCGAAGAGTACAATATAACTACTAATACATGGAAAATGTTTTTTCTGAGGAATAATGGTAGCTCTGGTATTATTATTATTGTATAATACTAGGCAGTAGATGAAATGAGTGATACAAGTAGGAAGGTAGGATATAATATTATTAAGTGTTTTTACTTACATTACATAACATGGGTAATGTAACATAACCCACAGGTAAGGTAACCTTGTATTGACATACATAATATAGCGTGTGTATCTAAATGTATAAGGAAAAGATTAGGACGATGATGGAATTCTAAAAAAGAGAGAGGAATACTGTGCTTCCCTATAGGAGAGGACGCTATTAGAATTTTTCTACTGTAGCAGCGTGCACAATCATAAATGTCAATTAATCAAAGTTTGCTTTAAATCTGGTTTGTTATCTTTAGCTCTACATGTATGTACACACATAAATAGGATTTTATAGGCGGATAGGCTGATTACACCCTTTAGAGGTGTACATACCAACCAACCATAACTTCTCGACTTCTACTAGAATTAATAGCTGTGTTTCAAAGGTATATATAGGCAGACGCTACACCTGTATTTATACAATACACTTCTAAGAGCTTTTGCCTGCTTGCTTTTTCTTATGATGTTGTTTTGTGGGCAGAGTGTGTAGTGTGTACTAGCAGGTTATACTTAAATTAAATGCAGTTGGCTATATGCCTTGGTGTAGACTGATTTTCTACATTCACGGGAAATGAACGAGATTGTGATTCGATTGGATGTTCTGATTCGGAATAAAAACTTGAGTAAATACTTTTTGTGTGTACAACTTGTGTGAGTAGGTGCAGTACGGGCAATAATTTCATTGAATTTGCTGCGCTGTTGTAGGTAAAGTAGATGATGTGATGTAGATGTAAAAGTATTATATAAGTAAAATACTGTGTGTTCTAGTGTAATATCTCTTCAATGTATATTGTAACTAGTTGTGTTGGTTTTAAGTGTATATAATGTACTCTGTACTTATAGCTCTCAGAGAATATAATACACACAGGGTAATAGCGCACACGGTAATAAAAGGGCGACACAGCATATGCGTGTGAGACTGATAAATGATACGAGATAATTTTCTTGTTAGACTTCAAGTTGTTTCCGTAAGTACCTTACTAGCATTGTATGTAGTGAATGTCTAGTATGTACTCACACAGTGTAGTAGTATAGAATACAGATATATAGCAATATACTCCACAAGTTGGAATCTGCTGTCGAAACAACCCCATTTTCTACCTAAATTCAATCTGAAATTATCTCGAATTAGTATTCTGAACAGAGAAGACCAACACTGTTACAAATAACGTAGTCGATTCCAAATGGCTTTATGCATAAGATGATAGCAGTAGGTTTGTGCTTCGTCGAACGAACCAAATGCAAAAGCGAGTCAACTCATAACGAAATGCAGATAAGAATTTCCTGATGTGATGTGAGTGCACGGCATATGGCATTAGTAGTAGTTATCAGAATATGGTAATGACAGTGTGGCCTTTGACCTTACTCGTCTTCTAATATGACAACTAATATTGCTGTTTATACTTTTTCATACTGCACAAATGTACTTGTAACTGTACTTATACATACTGCATACAAACATGCATGAAATATTCAATAGGATGTATTGCAATATACACAACACATTACAGACACAGACACACCAAGTTTGAGCAGCAAAATTCCTAGCTACAGGTAGTAATGATCATTTTGATTGATGAAACATGATATGTATCGTGACATATGAGTATCGCAATATCACTACTGTTCAAAGCTCTAGTATGTAAATATTTAATACAAACTTAAATACCTCTGCGAATTAGCATTTCTATTCTTATTTGTGCATATCGCATTAACTTCATCTTGTGGCTCAACATGTCAAAGATGCAATATGAAGATTAACAATGAATTTTCAACACATGCATGTGGTAAATTATTCTACAAAATGTTATATTTGAATAATAAACGTGTGTGACACTTATTGCTCTTCTCGTGAATGATTCAACAGCACCATTAATACCATCTTGGTTTCTCATCTTGGATTTGCATTTAAATTTTAAAATTTGAATCTCTAAGTATTTAAACAACTACATAATATACAAACTGAAAAAAACATTATTACAGTTGATTTTTTATTAAACACTTTGAACTTTGTAAGTACCTAATATACTACACCTACCTACTTGTATTTTTTACTGTCTATGTACTTCATTCTAAGTAAATTGTAATAAAAGACTTTTTCAAAATATTCTCTCCCGAAAGATATATTATTTTGGTAATAATATTTTGTCAGAAGAATTTGTATGATAGAGCAGGACCGTCTAAACACTTCGTGCAGACAATAAGTACAGGGAAATGCGTGATGCTTGGTGGATAACTTTTAGAGCTACGCCCCTGTTTCAACTTCCACTCCAAGTTGAGTCTTCTCGAACAGATTATAATAAGACACATTGTTTCTACATGCATAAGGGAATTGTGAGTGTCAAAGCTGAGACGGATGTGATATGAATTTTGATTTTTCCTCTAAGACTCACATTACTGCTACTGCTACTCTGCAGCCACAAATTTCATAAATTTCTTTTATATATGCCACTACTGTGTACATGTTCTTGTCTCCGTCATCATATTGTACTTTATCGAAGCACACTGATGTCCGTGTGTGGTTTAAATCGTCTTTCATTGCAAGTAGCACTTCCATTCCTTTACATCACTGTATGTGTATACCTCCCATACATACAATAATACTACTAGGTAATTGTAAATACATAATGCATACTGCTGCACTGTAGCATATGTGTGCACATCAATGTATATCACTTAAATATTATTGTGGATATTATTTACACACAGATTTTGCACATGGATACAATAATGATGCATACATACAATACCATTATACAGCTGGATGAATATGAGACACATACTAAATAAAAATATGAGATATGTATAAGGTATATGTGGTTTCGTAAAATAAGGTGACAGGGCTGTAAGAAATGTACTGCACTGGATATATTGAATATATTCTGCATGAGTTAGTCCTTTGTAAGTGTAGAGTATATTCGTATTGAAATAATTCAGATTCATCCACATATGTGTAACTGTCTGTCGTGTGTAATGTTGGTTGATAAAGTGGAGAAGTGGAAAGAGAAATGATAGATGTGCATGTGCATAAAAATGTTGACGTCGGATGTTGATGCGGTTTGTTATAATATCAACATGAATGCTATCATATCATGCAGCTCAGTTTTGTTAACTTCAAGACCGGATTCAGATATACCTATATAGCATTGCACTCTGCACTCCTTTTACACTAGCTAGTATTTACGAGTACATTCGAATGATGTGATGCCTTTTTGTGATATTAGTGCTTTATATGTGTTGAGTATGAAAGTAGGGATGATGATTTGGAAGAAATTGATGGTACACACTGAAGACATTGCATCTCATTACGTGACTTGCTATGGCTTGGCATGGGTGCGATGCTATTGCTGTGTCGTATCATTTGTATCATCCAGATATGATATCGTAGCGTCGTCATCGTCCACATCCTCCGTTTATTTCCTTTTCTATACATACAACACACACATACATTATAATATAAGAGGTACTTCCACAGTGACACATACAACTTTCAAACCAACTATGTATGAACACAAATATGATTAAAGCGACTTGACTTTTTCACTATTTTCCTTCTACTATATAGTACAGATATATTGTTATGTATGCAGTTTTTTCGAGTTTGTTGATTATTTGAGAATGAAAGCGTACTAGTAAACATCAACTGCGACACTCCTCTTCAATTTATACCTATGAATGTGTGGTCCTTAAATTTTTAGCTTGAAAATAATATTGTACTCATACATTATATAATACAGACTTATATAGTTTCATTTGTACTATTTCAAAACTTGTGTGTATAGAAAATGCAGTGCATAGCTCTTAATACATTTTAACAATTCTATGCTGTTTCGTACGTATACAAACACTTTGTATACATCAGACAGAAAGATTTCTAAAGAAAAGAGTCACCAGCAGCAACATCGTTTTGAATGTGTACACATACTTAGAGCTGACATAGTAAATAGTACATATTATACATAAGGGTTCGTGTCTGGCTTGTCTTGCATGAGCCAGCATCACCGAACCGTCATCATCATCATCATCATCATCATCATTTCTGTATGTTACCCATTACTACTACTATTACTACTTAAGCAATGGAGGTACTGGTTCTAGGACCATTGCTACTACTACGTACCATGAATCCACTAATATAACAAAGAATAACAGAGCATATACAGAGAAAGATAGTAACTAGCATCGTCATGTTCTACTAGTATACTGTATAAGTATGTAGACTACTACGTAATACAGACGATACATTATTGAGCGAGTTGATTTGAATTTGTATGGAGATGTCTCATTGTAATGTGAATTTGAGTTCAGCTCAGTCAACTTGACTCTCAGACTTGACTTCAATTTATTTTTATTTACCTCTTACTATTTACAACAACATGAACGTACATTCATACTAATAGTCTACGAACAACAAAGAATAATATTATAGAAAAGGAAATCACAACACACATACACATACACACACATTATTATACACTTCTGTATTGAAATGCTGAAGAAGAAGATAATAATACTTAACTAAAGTATATGATCTACATATAAATACAATTTCTCCACTTCTTAAATGTAATACCTAGTAGCTAGTACTCTTACACAATGTAATGTAAATGTGTTTGTTGATGTACATAACAAGAAAAAAGAAAAATATATTAAACTAGGCTATTATTCTGTGTTATTCCACTACTACTCTACAGTGTCTAGTCTACCATTATACTTTGAAATATTAGCAGTTAGTTAGCTTTACATCTTCATAATAGTAAAATGATAATAATAATATTTGTAAGTAGTGCATAGTGGTAGTAATACTTGTTTGAGGCTGAAAAGCTAATTGGTGACTGCTACTATATACTACTCAAGAGATTGAACTAAGTTTGGAGAGAATGACATGATGATAATAATAATGATGGTTTTATTTTACAACATCCAGAGAGAATTCAGAGTTCAGTTGAACTGAGAGTGAGTGAGTGAGTTGGTTTGAAAGGGAGTTGAGTTGAGTGTGTCTCTCTGAAGTAGTGAGCATGTAGCATTGCTATATACATATCGTACATAGGACTACTAGAGGAGAGTCTTATTGTGATGTGATGCAATGCGAGATTACTCCTGCCAGGCAGACATGGAATGAAATGAGGCTAGACTTGAAGGATGAGCTTGACTACAACGTCTTTGACATGTACTCTTTCTCAAAGATAAACTCAATAGCTTAGCTCGGAATAGAAATATTTGAAATTAGGATTATAGTATTAGTAGCAAACCAAGAAGAAGTCCTGCCTGTGAGCTAGGAGTAGAAAGATAGATGTATGTAATGTGTATCAGTATGTAGTATTGTATAATGTTCACAATTCAGTAGCTGAAAACGAATGAAGATACAGATAATCAGTGTTTGTCACGCGATGTACGAATGTGTATAGTGCATATAGATAAATAGACATCCCATTTATCGCATCTGACTTGAAAGGATAATAGTGGTGGAGGAAAGTTAATGCTGACTCCGATTCAATGGCTTTGGTTGCAGCTCGCAGAGCTGCTGATTCTGGTTTGATGTGTGCCAATATTATTATTATTGTCTCGATGGGCACAAAAGCTTGATGTGGACTTGACTTGACGATACAAATGCAAAACATAAATAATCATGGGTGTCTTATGAAAACTACGAGGATGAAAGCTGAACACGTACATGTACAGCCATACAATTCATTTGTACCACAATGCTTACAACAACACTGTCATTATAATACATGCATGCATACAAGGAGTACAAATCGTTAGAGTGTATAGAATATACTTAGGTACCATTATTGCTTTTGCTACCTACGTATTTATTAGTGAAGTACGTATAGTACAGTACACATACAATAAGACACATACAAATTTTTTACCAGATCTTTCCCGATCTCGTCATCAAAGTGGCTTTAACTGGTTATTTTACTCCTGCTGAGAAAACTGTGCCATATTTTACATTTGAGTAAAAGAATGTTTTATATGCATATATGGCAATGACCATTGTGCCTATATTATCTGTTTCATTCATGTTTGTCATAATATTATTAGTCAATTTAAGGACTGTATGGCATCTCCAGCCGCGAAGGAGATGTAGCGATATCAACCTAGTAGTACTTGTGCACTATGCACGTACAACTTACTACACAAATGCAGAGAGATAAAATATCGCTACATTCATCAAATAATTCTTGTATACGATGTGCATTTACATTCATGATGATACTATTGCGTTCGTTGTGCTTTGTACTAAAAGTACATGCAGACTGCAATACACATTGTATTGTTTGGGTATATTTTTAGTGTGACATGACATGGTATGGCATGAAGACGATGTAAATGACAAAACCTCTTCTGGGCACAGGATTTTTTGTTTTATTTTTATATTGTTTCATTTTATTTCATCAGTTTGTTGTTAAAGAGCCTTGACTACACAATGGACTACAACTATTACTGACAGGCAAGACACGGTAGCTAACCACCAATTCATGACAAAATCTCGTCCTCTCTCTCTCTCTCTGTCTGAAGAGTCTGTCTCTCTCTCTCTCTCTTTGAATATACCACTTACAATTAGCTCCTAGCTATGAGTTTATGTATATATTGCACTTGGACAGTTCACATAGTATTAAGCAGCTCATAGTTGACGTGCCCCGTAGTACTTTAGCTCCAGCTTTGGCTTATACTTAATGTTAGTAGAGAAAACTCACAGTGAGAATCGTCAACAATATTATTTAACGTGTCGTCCTCCGTTTTACTCATTCCCTAAGTAGTTTTCTTGTTTATTTCTGTCTTGCTATTATATACTACAGATGGAATATTATTTCTCTTGTCAACTACCTATATGCCTATGCATGTCTGGTGCATTTACTATACAAGAAATGGTAATACTTGAGTACTTTGATAGCAAAGCACAGTAGAGCTAGCTGAGTTCGACAACTTGGTCTTGACGTGATTCACTACCTTGCTTGTTTTACTCAATCCATCCAAGTTTCAAATTATCATTTCCATTTGTCCTCTAGAGCGTGAAGGTGAAGGTATGTGTTTACTCTGCACACAAAAACAATGCTCACTACTTACTTTACTTACTTTAGTTCGGATACAACTGCTACTATAGCACTACTACTATTAGTCTTATGTATTTCTACCATAAATGCACTACAGAGTAAAATAATGTATGTGTACTATACACAGTACAGTGGTGGGCGACGTGTAGTGAGTAAGAGAGAGAGACTGTGTTGTGTTGTGTGCATTCCTGTCTTTACATAAACCAAAGAGCCGTAAACAAATTGTCTTTGTTTGAGATATGTATACGTTTGCCTTTGTGGAATGTTGATTGTTTGGCATGAGCCAGGTAGAATTAATATGTCTGTTCATCCTGCTGACAAATACAGTGAAAATGGCTGATTTATTTACTGCATTGATTAAAACAATGGGGGATTAGACAGACGTTCATATTCTGCACGAGGGAAATAGACGAGTTTCTTTTCTTGAGTGTCATTCGAGTAATCTTTTGTTTTGTTGGCTCATTTAACTCCTTTCCTTGTTTTGCCACAGCTCTCAGTTCTTTTTTCTATTTAGAGGAAAGACAGAGTGAGAGAGAGACAGAGACAGAGAAGATGAACACATACACAAGTAGTAGAGAAAGAGAGATCTCTAAGAATTTTGTGTATGTATGTATATATACACACACTACTACTACTACGTAACAGAATTAGAAAGAATGAACGTTCAAACTTACTTTACTTACTTGTCAGTAAACCTAGAGAGAAGAATATATATCTGCAGAAACAGATTTTAGAAAGTATTATAGTGTGAAGAGCAAGAGATGCTATTTCACAAGAGGGCTGGGATAACTAACTAGTAATTACTTACCATCGCATCAACTGATGTGCAAGTGAGCTTGCGTTGAGTTACTCGAGTTCAGCAGCAGCAACATCACCAACTAACTATCAAGTCTCTCGGATTTGAAATGAACTTTGGTGAAGTGTGTTCTATTCCCTGTATGTATACATACCTATATATTTTAGACATGTAATAGTACAGTATCTACACACATAGATACACTATTGAATTGTAAATGTAGTAGTAGTCTGTATTTTCTTACTACTACACTATTACTATTACTACTTCACTACGGTAATGTACATTTCAGCTTAATTTTCTAGCGTGTACATTCTGACATTCACAAGTTTGAGAAAAACACAGAGAGTTTTGGACGGAGTAGGAGAGTTGGAGCCTAAAGATAAGGTCAGAGTGAGTCTCTGACGAAACAGACAAATTGAAAGGGAAACACACACAAGAATTAAAGTTGCAGTTTGAACACTTGAACTACTATCTTGGAGAGAACAGTCGTATACACATATTTATTGTCCTTCCACGTGTAAAATTCGTTTAAAAGCAACAGCAAAGCAACTAACTAACAAACACAGTCAGATATCTTAAGTATCTTTACTGCCATTCCAAACGTTATAACGTATTTACCAGTTGTTAGCAATAAGCCTAGATGAGCAATATATCTCTGTGTGTACGTGTGGATTTATTTTACTGTTTCTTATTATGTTTCAACTACTGCAACATTACACTCAACTTCTTCAAGGACTTCAATATTTCAAAATCTAGTATATATAGCTAGTATTTATAGCAGTAATATACACACACGCACATATTAAGTAGTAATCGTAACAGTCATAAAAATGTACATAGAAGGTGCTCCAATGCTTTTCTCTACAGATAACAAACTGTAATTGGAAATGAAATTGAATTGAATCGATTACTGGAGCATTTAGATCTGGATTTTTACGACAGTGCCAGAGTTAATCATGTTGTAGTTACTGTAATAATGCAGATAAGGAAAGACGATATAAACTTAATGGCTAGTAACAGATAGTACTTGTGAAGTATTCTGTTTGCAATAAAACTCATTCGAATGATGTAATGGAAGATACTTATGAAATGAAACTCCACGTCCTTCTATACACCAGGCATATTCCTACCCAGTGCCATTCTCCCAATACTTGCCACTATAGCATATCGTGTTAATATCATACCATGGTTTTATTAAAGGTAGTTAATATATATAGCATCTGTGTAATAAGTAGCATGTACGTAGGTACTCGTAGTTTAAAAGGATTATACATACCTACCTACCTTGGTAGATATCAGATACTTTATACTACCTCTACAAAAGCATGTAGTAAAATAAAATAGCACAGCAAAAACAAATCACATATGATTGTTGTACATATTACACAGAGGATCTGTTGCAAAGAGAAATGAAAGGAAGAGTATACATATTACATAGGAGTGTATGGAGATAGAGCCAATAATGGAGTGCAGTACTTAATCAAATCAGTGCTACGAGTTGAGCAGAGTTGAGAGCGAAAAGATAATAAAATGCACTTGCTTTGCTTTGGTTTGACTTTGGCTGAAGGAAAGGACGTGTGTGTGGACGTCGGTCAGAGTCAGAGTCAGAGCACAGCCACAAACAGTCAAGAAAACTCATACGCTTATACTTAGCCTACTATTTGGTTACTCGAGTACGGAGTTATATAATAAGCAATATAATACTACGCTGTGTTTCTCTGTTGGTGCTGTATTGTGTACTATGTGTGCTAAATGTATGAGTATTAGTATTACAACTTAGAATAGGAATGAAGTAAAGCAGAGCTGAGTGTCGAGTGTTGTAGTAATAGTAGTAGTATTAGTATTAGATGAGAACACACTAAACTTACGAGCACCAAAACAACGTTCTTCTTCTACTCTATACGATTAGGCTGTTCTAGAGTGTTGAGGTTGAGCTATGTACTTTGTAATGTAATATACTAGTAGTGTAGCTTATGTACTACTCATGCAGACCTGCAGCATTCATTTGTACTGTACACTATAATATAACCCAATAGTAAAATGCTACATATATGGATGCATTCTACTACACACAATACACACAGTGTATAGAGAATACATAGAAGAATAAGTAAAGTAAGGATGGAGATTGAAGATGATGACTATAAACTGGTTTCTGGGAGTATCCCTCTTATGCCGTTTCCTTTATGCGCACATTCTTGTCTGTAAAGTACATTGATCCTAGTCGACTGTTGGCGTTAGCCTCTAGTGCAAAACTCACATCACACTCACATAACATCACTGAATAACTCTCGAGTAGTATTACAGTAGTAGTAAGTAGTAGAACCTCAGCAACCACGTTTCCGTACACAGATACGCGATTCAGTAGTAATAGTAGTAGTAGTAGAAACGTCGTCCATAGTAAATAAGTAGTAATTGTAGCAGTAGTAGTAGTAAGTGTGTAGTTGTAATAGTAAAAAGAAAAGGAGGAGGTTGTAGTATGTAGTAGTAGAGTAGTAGTGAAAGACAGAATGCAATAATGGAACGCAAACTAACTACTACTGCTAACATTTCTCTGAGACTCTGAACAAAAAGTCAAGTCAAGAATTGCATTTATTGCATGCATTGGGCAGACAACTAGTAATATAATAGTAAAGGAAAAGGACCATACTACAACACAAGTATTAAGTATACAGACAGAGTAACAGTATTAGTAGTACATACATATTTGTAGTATTAGTACAGCAAAGTCATAACAGCAGCATTAAGAGCAAACACAACTGGAACTTTGTACAGTTTAGATCTTTATATAGGAATCAGTCTAGTACATGTGTATGTATACACATAGCAGGATAAAATAAACGTAGTAGTAAGAAATTTCGTAGTTGTATATTTGGTATAAAATGGTCTGTAGTAGGATGATGGTATCCTGTGTATACACACGAGGCTAATGGGAAGCAGTTATAGCGGAGTAAAATATAGCTTGTGTAGTAACTATTCAGTTGGATTGCATTTGACTGGAGCTGTCTCATAATAGGAAGCACACACAGATAGGAAAACATTAGCCATTACCATTAGACACACAGAGAGAGAGAAAGAGAGATATATAGGGAAATTGTAGGTAGAATCAAGTCAGAGAGCATTAGTTTGACTAGTAAGTAAGTAGTAAAAGTAGTCGAAAGATTATAGTGTTGGTTTGTTGGTGGTGCATGCATGGTGCTACAGAATACATAGAAAGAGAGAATGTAAGTGTGGATTGTGGAATGGAGTATATGGAGACAGAGATATGTGCACTTAAGTTAGTGGTTTATACAAGTAGGAGTCGTCTGTACATGTACACATTGTCGATAGTAATATGAAGAAGGAAGATGGATGCAGTGTGTGTTTGTTGGAGAGGTGATGTGATGTAAGATGTATGTACGTTGGAGAGACACATGAGATATTTGTAGATAGATAGATAGATAGAGCGCGGCAGAGTGAGCTGAGTCGTAGCGGTTTGTTTTTCCTTGTTGGCTCCTGGTTTCACTTGCTTTCGTGTGCTATCGTGTGATTCTTCCTGAGGATGGACTCTATGTCATTTTCCTCCAACACACTCAAAGATCAGCTCAAACAATTTCAGATGAACAACACGGGTTTTCTGCAATGCTCTTTCTTTTCCATAGTCTTCCTTGCTGGCAAAATCTCTTGCCAGAGGAAACAAGTAGTAAAATGGCAAGAATTATTTCATACTTAGTTTACACAAGTCCAAGTACCTATACTACATACTACAATATACACAAGTATTCTCTCTTAAATAACATAACGTAGACTTCTGGAAATCTATATACATTATAGCTAAACACCTAGCATACCATTCCGTAGCTCTACTGTGTATGTAAGTGCAGCATCTCTACTTTTGCTACTGCCACTCTTGTCGACGAAGACAGAGACAGTGAGAGGGATAGAGAGAGAGTTTGAAAACTTAGGAAAAGATTTCAACACTAAGTAAAGTAGTAGTGGGAGTTTGTTGGAGTAGTGGATGGAGACACTTCAGTATTATTTGTAAGTTGTATATAATGCAATTCAAAGTGATGCGATGGGTTCTACTAATGGCACAAGTAGAGAAGTCTACAACTGCATGAGTACAGATATTACTATTGTACAAGCTTAATAAGAAAGAGGATGAGAATATTATCAAGATGTTTGGTAGAATAGGTACATAATGTATACCTAGTATACATTTTCCTATATAATTTTTGTATATGATATGAATATCTGTACATAAGGTATGGTGTGGCAATTGCATGTATAGATACATAGCACTGTATGAATACTACATACATACATGCATACAAGATTGTCTGGCTAAATGTAAGAAGAGCCTGTGTGAACTGGTTGGCTATATGTAACTGTTGTGTCGAGGAAGCATGTAAAATGTAGAGGAGAGTGAGTGAGAGAGAGTAAAGTAGAAGAAGCAAGTAAGAAAATAGTTCCAAAGTCACGAAAAACCGACGAAAGCAAGTTCTGATGCTCCTTAATTCTTTAGAACAAGTCGAGTTGAAGACTGTGCTATCAGTATCTCTGCTCCTGTGCACTATTCAACTTGCACAGTATGCTTAAAAGCGTCAGGGAATATAAATATAGTGCAATGCAAGGCACGGCATTCCACTTAGGTAGACTTTGCTAGTATGTAGGAGCTCTAGCACTACACTTCTAGTTCTAGGAGGCAGCTGAATTTGAGAAAAGTAACAAGAGCAGTAAAGCATCTGAATATTTTAGTGCAAAGTGGAGAGCTCGACCATTATGTGATAAATGTGGATTCACAGAGCCATTTTGGGCTATCAATCAATTCACTCTGTGGGTATTTGCTCCGTCTGCCCGTTATGTGTGTATACATTTGTAAGTACAATAATCATATACGTACACATGAATACCAGTAGCAACATAGTTGAAGTGTTATGTTCTCTTCTTCTCTCTCACTCACTCTCTCTCTGTACTTATGTGCATACTTTTCATTCTCGTACACATCCATCTACTCACTCAGTCACCTAATATTCCGCTCTCTTTCAGATAAATATAGGATACGCGGAAAAAGGGAGTGCAGCTCTTAACTAAAAAGTTATTCACGATATACTTCTATTCTAACACCACTCTACTACTACCACATCCAATGTATGTATGCTAAGAGTGAGTGTGCGATTGTGAATTCCAGAGTTTTTATGGTCTTACTTGGATATTCTCTTTTGTCCGTCCTTCTTGTTGTAATGTATAAGTTTTTAGAATGGGTGACTTGATTTGCCTCTTCTTTTTCAGTCCGATTCCAATTGACTGACAGACAATCTAGTTGCTCCAATACTACTGCTAGTGCTACTACTGTATTCCAAAGATTCCCAAGTGCCATACGAAGTTTCTTCTTGTATTATATTATTCCATGCATTCATGTACATTGCTAAGGTATAAAAACCTTTAGTCTAAAATAAAAACTATGGAGCAATATAAGAGGAAAAGCCTTTCGATCAAACCCTTTTTGCACAATTTAAACTATGTGATCTTTTCTGTCCTGTAAAGTTAGAGTAGTTTCTTTGGATTCTCCAAGTATGAAATGTAAGACAAATGCTGCTGCTACAACAAAGTAGCTAAAAACTACCTACTAGAACAAAGAAATAGTAAATACTCCAAAAATACATTTCGTTGTATTATTCTATTGCTAATGGCAGTAAATAGTATTTTATATATAGGACGGAGATGGACGTGTAGCTACTTGCGTCACTTCTTTGCACTCGCATTGCAGAATTCTACAGCAATACAATAAGGTTCTAAACCTTCAACAGATAAGGATACACCAAGAGTAGGCCTACCACTCTTTTATACACTGTACATATATACATAGAATACACTGTAATAGTTCCGTACATTATTACTGTACCCGTTTATAAAGACGTAGTATAGCTCACATGGAGCACAGCATTAGATTACTTACTCACACAGATGTACCTAGTTGAGCAATATAAGAAAACGAAACTATATATTTGAATTTGAAACGTCAGAGTTTGCCTTGAACATTCGTGGGCTTCTTTAGTGTGTTGTATGTATGGAGCTGGTAGATAAAATGTGATGGGAAAGCGTTGTGTCGGTCGGTGGCTAAAGTAAAGTAAAGTAAGGTACATACGTTATATATGTTATTATCATAAGGAATCTTGTATGTAAACTAACATGGTTATCCAGCTAGGCATGCTATGCTATATAGTATCACATAATACATTCTACTAGCACTACTTAGCAGTATGCGTAAGAAGAGTATGCCAGTATGTACACATAGGTACGTACACTAAGTATAAATATACGACGAAGAGTCGTTTGGTTATACTCCATACATCTTTCGTAGTAGTAGTGTGTGTAGTAGTAATGGTTACAAGTTAGTAGTAGGTAGGTGCGCATAGAGTAGTAAATTCCCGTAGTAGAAATAGTAAGCGTAGTAGAGTTGTAGTAGAAAGTGATAGTAAAGTAGGTAAGTATTCCCTGCTTTGTTAGTGAATGGGATGGATGCGTCTTATTCGTCTTTCGACTTGCAGTTGACTTAACTTGGCTAGTTGCTCGGGCTCTATGCTCCTTCGTCTCTTCATGTATCGAGCTCTCTTCTCCAGAACACAAACACTACCAAACCAACTTCTTTCAGTTTTTAGCTCGGTTTAAACATAAGCTTTGCTTATTCGCTCTATTGCAAAGCTATACTAGGTAGGTACGTATTTATACATATGTAGGTATACATATTATGGTCTGCCTTAACAACTTCACATTTAGTATTAGTATTATTTTCTCTAGCTCTACAAATCTTCTATTTTCTATATTATCCTCTTTATTTCTACATAGGTACCTATACCTTTATACTATATACTTTTGTAAAACAACCGCAATATTTCTGTATCTGAGTTTTAACACATTATTTTCTTGGCATAGTAAAAGTAGGTAAGTATAAGTGTGTGATTATATTTGGATAGGTTTAATATAAGTATCTGAATAATGTGAAAGTATTAAGTAGTTTTCTGTTTCTGTTATGTTACACAGCAACATTAATTTAGATTTGAAGGGAATGGGAGGTGATACACATAGGTTGTAGAAATTGTGGAGTTATGCTGTACACAAGATAAGAAATTAGATGAGTTGAGTGAAACAAACAAATGCTTTAAATTCGACAAGAAGAAACGCAAATGTATTTGTGGTAGTTGTGAGTGTAATAGAAATACTATGACATTGGAGCCAAGCGTAGCGTAGAAAAGTTTAGTGTTTGTTGCACCATAGGAATATATGTAGCACTAATGAAGTGTATGCATGTTGGAGTTTTGGAGAGTATAGGTAGGTATGTATGAGTGTGTGTCACTGTGTATAAAACACCAACTCCATATGTACATAGCATAGTTGAGTTGCACGTAAACATGTGTGTGCGTTTGTAATATGGTGTAATGTGATGTAATGCAATGTAACATAACATAACTGCGGTGCGCTACAAGAAAACAGAAGCTGCTAAAGTATCCACGTCAATAATACTTAACTGTTGTATATATAGTCCTACTGTTCATGTTCCTGGTGGTAGTTCCCTATGCTTTTGCATTACCTAAATATAGGAACTCTGACTGAGGTAGAACTGTGATAGTAAAGTTAGGATGAATATTATGTGTAAAACATATTGTACTACTAGTAGTAGTGCTATTTTGCAGAAGTTTTCGTGTGGTAAATGTAAACGGAGCAGAGTGTGTGTGTAATATAGCTGTGAATCGCTATATTTCTATTTATAATATAAAGCAAGTATATTAGCGCACGTAGAAAACGCAATGCTATTACGTGGCTGAGTAGTTTGGGATTCATTGTAGCCAAGTTGGTTTCGAGAAGACAGATAAAAACCAGAAGACGGTATGGAATCACTCCACTAAAATGTATGGAGCACAGCAATCTCGCAAGAAAATTTGCAGGCTTTTGATGGAAAAAACATAAGCCATAAAATCAGGATTCTTTTCAAAATGTTTCCATACATATATATCACGACGGATGTGTATCACCATAACATTTTTGCTTAGCCAAGTATTTTTGTCTCGTTGCGTTTCTCTCTTTCCTATTTTCATATTTCCCTAGCTTGACTTACACAAAACTCCTACATTATTGATACTACTATGGTATGACTGCTCACACAAACATACATACAAATATATTATTGTCTTATGGTAGGCACAGTATTGTGGTTGCTAACTTTAGGTGTATAATATACATACGTAGGTATAGAATTCTTTTTACGTACAGCAAATATGTAAAGGCTGTATTGATTTAGTCGTGGAGAATATGTTACACATTTATTAGGCCTCACGCACACATACACAGAAAAAGAAATGATATAAATGGACATGGTTGTGTAATTTTGGCTTCCATGCATTTACTTCGCATTTAGACTGTCAAAGAAAAGCATACATACCTAGGTACCATGCAACTTGACCTTTTCCCGTCGTTTATTTACCATGTTAACTCATTTTTTGTTTTATTAGTCGAGTGTATTTGTACCAAGTGTCCTATGTTCTTTTCTACGATTTCTTTTTCCGCTTAGCTCCTAGTTGTATGTGTATAAACGCAATTCTGGTTGTAAAACGGAGGTTTTGACTCTTTGTGTATAATAGTGTATTTATTGTTATATCGTGTTGTATTTAGTATGGGTACACATAAACCTGCTGTTGTTTCATTCCTTGGTTTACTGTTATATGTTGTGCTGGTACTTAAATTAGTAGTATTTACCCAGTAGATACATTTACGCTTTCTTTGCATGACATGTTCCGCCTTAGTCACGCCGTAGCCGTAGAAGAGCCGGAGTTGTCGGCAAGTTCAGTAAAAGAGGTGAGATTCTAACGTAACATTCAACTGTTATACAAACCCATTATAATTTTCTAAGTGGTATATGTCTGATGTATAGTGCTACTACTAGGTAGTAGTATTAACAAGCAAAAGAAAGAAAATGCAAAGGAATCCGTATAACTTATTATATTATGTCTCCGGTGAACTTGGGTCTCAACCCTACGAAGTAGGGGTCGTTGAAAGTTAAATTGTCACTGTGTGTTTTGTATAAGTGTATTGCATGGTAATATTGAATCTGGTACTATTCTCTCAAGTATGCTGTTATATATTGCATGAGCATTACCTAAGTTGTTGTAGTGATAGTTGCTCTCTTATCGTTCTTGTGAAGTCGCAATGGAGACATAGAGGGTAGCGACAGGAAGGAAGGAAGGCTCATCAAAACATGTACTTACATAACTAACTAAAACAGTAGGTAATAGTCAACCAAGGCAATTCAAGGGAAACTGCTCCTTGTTTACTATACACAACTCCCATGTACCTATGTACATGTAGTACGTGTATATAAAAACAGAGTATATATAGAAAGAAGACGAAGACGGAATTATTTCAGTCTGAGGAAACTGTATGTTGTTAAAGTTATTTAGGTCCTCGTTGAACTTCCAAATAGAAAAGCAAAGGGACACAACAGGACAAAGATAGTAAAACTACACTTTTCCGAGTGTAGTTTAACGATTCTACGAGACACAAATTTAGTAAAGGACACAAAGTGCCATGGTGCAATACAAGAAAAGCTACATAGGTATACACATAGATGTGAATGTTTTTGCTTTACATATAGGTAAGTAGATACTTCTACTATATAAAGATGTATTAATAGTAAAAGCAATATTACTGAGCGTAATCAGCTCTTTAGTTTTAGCTGTACATTGCTAGCACCACTATTACTGCACTACCTCCTTCGTCGCTAATGTAAGTATGTGTACTCGAAGAAGTAGTTAGACATGATGTAACCTGTATACCTCTATGCTCATATTATATTGATGACTGCTGTTAATGTACACGCAACGCCAAGTGTCTTGTCATGGATGGGAATTTAAGAGGAGGCAGCCCATTATTGCAACAGCAATAGTACACTAAACTTCACTAAAATTCATTCTAGACACAAGAAGCACACAAAACCACAGAGATGCATCCTATATATACATACAGCGATAAAACTGTGTGTGCAAAACTTATTTGTAACTCATCGTATTACATTTACTACGTACAATCTATCTGTAGCATTGAAATGCGAGTTTTTGTGTGACACAAACACACAACTGCATGCTAGTACAGAGATCTGGTGCTACATAGTGGTATAATGTGCCATTAATTCTACAATAATATCACTATACACACTGTTAGTGGTACAGTGAGCTAAAATCATCACTAAACACACTGCGTAGTATTTATTTACAGTACAACACAATATCACTCGTACTCCTCACAAGCTACTCTTTCAATTCAAGGTAGTATTACACACAGAATTGTCAAGAGAATACATACACAAAAGGATGAGTTGAGGGAAATAGTGGTGGAATACATTAGAAATACATAGCACTGGCCTGGCATGGCACATTACTGCATGTGTACTACACAACCCACGAGTCAACTCGATTCAGGTTTCAGCTCTAACTTTGATCACTTTACTAGGAAAGCAATAGAGTTATACACTGAGAAACACAAGAGGCTAGCCGGCTAGCCAATGCATTGCTTTAGAATACAGATACACAGAGAATTGATTTGATGTGCTGTAGTTGCATGTATATAGGAAATGGAAGTGGCAATGCTCTTACTTTGAATAGACATTGACATCACTGGTAAAGTTGGCGAGATGTGTTTCGCATCCAACTCCACACTCAAGTGCCATGCACAACTACAATTCTAATACCACTAGTAGTATACTTCCATTAAGCACTCTGCAATGTATCTATCTATACATAACTACACAGTAATGTGTATATACTACACACACAGTAGTAAAACCATTACTACTACTAGCACGATGATGTTATTATATATATGTTTGTAGTAGTAGTAGTAAAAGGAGCAGTGTTTGGTGAAGGTAGAATGAGTTGGTTGCTGCATATGTAATAGTGTAAAGTGTAAAGGCATGAGCTATGCAGTAGAGTGTGTATTAGTAAGAGAGTACAAGTACACGAGTGTTGTGTAGTAACTTGAGAATACTTAGAGTAAAGTGAAATGAGGCTATGAAAAGGAAGGCAGGAGGACGATTTGGCACAATTTGCGTGAATGCGATTCATTACTGGAACCCATCTTGTTTTTAATGATGCCATCCTATTCAATTATGTATTCATGGTACGTATGCTCATATCTCGCCTCTCTCCCTGACTGTCTCTGACTCTCTCACACCATTTGCAATTGTACTCTCTGCTCATTTCCAGTAGTATATAATATAATCTTACTCGTGTCTTAGTTTTCTCTCTGTCTCTCTCACTCACTTCACTTTGTCTGTGCTAATAATAATAGACAAATAGTATATACTGCACACAGCTTTAGATTGTATGTAGGTATGGTGTATGTACAGATAGGTGATATGTATATTGTATTATCTGTATATATAGGCATGTTGTATTTATGGAGCCTTGTACTTGTACAACATACTAACGTGTGTTGTTCTCATGCATGCTTCATTCTCCTATTGCTTGAGTTGGTTGAATGCTTATCATAACGAGGAGTATATAAAGCAATGAGGATGCAATACTAATATCACCAAATGTTCGTTTTCCACTCAATCTTCTGTATTCCAAGTGTAGATAAAACACTTTTCCCATCCATTGTAGCAAATGTATTCATAATTTAACTATACACAGACAGAAAAACGATTTTTCATTTGTATACTTTGTAAATGACATGCACAAAGAACTGCCAGATTATTTCAGCTCACATTTACCGAATACTGTGAATGTAAAAACGTAACGTGTTACAATAATGGCTGACTGTTTCGTTCCGTATGAATCCGAACAAAATGACATTGGTAACAATCTATAATTATTACAAATCGCTATACGTACACTAAAATTACATCGTAAATGGAACGACTATTAAAATTAAAAGAGCCTACATAAATGGCAATAGTAATTTTGTACCGTAGTTGGGGAATAATATGGTTTTCATTCAAGAATGTATGTACCATGTACCTACAAAAATAAAAATACACACGAAGTCATTGATTACAAGGAAGGAAAAAATTTCTTGCAATTCCAAGTGCGGATTTAGTGCGGGTGGATCATTAAACGATTTTGTTTTGTGTTTATCTCACACATTACTAAAGGACAATTGTATGCACTGAGTCAGGCCGATACATTAAGTTGACAATAACTTGCTTTGGTTTAAAAATATGGCTAAAGTTGTTTTCTGCATAGAAGAAGCATAGCTCTCTGGCAAATAAATTGTGTCTGTGGCATTTTGAAGAGAAAACAGGAGGCAGCTCTGAATTTCGTAATTGTGAATGAGTGGTAGGGAACTCGACACGAAGCTGTGTGTGTATGTACTATTGGTATAGTGGATAGGTGGTGAAGAGGGTAACTTGTCTTCAGTTTGTGCCAGTGTGGTCTCTTTATGCGTACATAAGTTAAGAGATAAGCATCGGGCCGGAATGCAGAGTGATGCTATGGTTTAAGTTTAAGTAAATATACACAAACTCGCTAAGTATATTACACAAGTGCGTGGTATTTTACTCAGCATTTCACATAAATGTGTGCGTGGCAGTTCTTTTTGTCTTCATTGTTTTCTTGATGGGTTGTACATTGTACATTATTTCAACTAGTACACGTAAAGAGTTGTTGACGTTACCACCATATTATATTCCAACACAGCTTTTAAGATTACACGAGAAATTATGTCACAATAATGTTTCATGCGTGTACAATGTTTTGTTTGCCTGCCATATGGGGAACCTAGTAGTTGTATCCTCAAAACAGCGATTGTTAATTGCTCATCATACCACCAAGGGGTTTCGTTCTTAATTTCCATTTCAACAGTCTTTTATACTATACCAATAGTATTCACACATGAATATCGTTTCAAAATGTCTCAATCTGTTTTAGTTCATTGTCGGATTTCACCCAGCCATTTATTAGATGACTTTATCTACAACTTTACAGATAGTGATGAAAATACTTGAAAAATTAGACTAAATCCACGTTTCGCCTTCTTAAGTGGTTTTAACTCTCATAAATTACTCTGCCGTGTAACAACTAACTTTACCACATGTGCATATCCCATAACAACTTTTATATTTAACTTAATTACACAATTAAAGATAGTACACACAGCAGCTATATAGGAATACTACACTGAAACTTAGTTAAGAATTAAGATACTGCTGTATGGATGAAACTATAAAGCAGATGAGATAGGAAGAAGGTATTACTAAAAGGATGCTGATTAGATCCTTCTGTATATTGCTGTCTCATTGGAACCCTGCGTCTTGACTGAATTATAAAGTACTCATTATATTATGAGCTAATAACTAATAAAGGAACGTTTCTGTGTAAAGCTGTAGTTTGAAGGAACGGGAATTATGTAGAGAATAATATTACGAACTACAAAGACTACTAAGAGTGTACTATGTATATATTGAATACATCGTGTAATATAATGCAGGCGTTGCGCGTTGCTTGCTGCTGCAGTGCCTTTTGAGATTACCTATTCGGTTAGTTGTTGGTTGATAGGAGGGTTGTGTAATAGAGTATTAGATTAAATTAGTTAGATTAGGAGGATTTTAATAAGCCGAGTCAGGGAGTCCAAGCTAATCGAGTCAGAGACGAGTAGTTTAGTTGGGCTGAGTACAACGTGACTGCAACTGCCATCACATCATAGGTACAGCAATTGCGTTATCCGGAAGCTCGTGTAAGATTCGAAGAGTCGAAAGAGAATGAGTTGGATACTAATAAAACTCGTTCACTTCACTTCAAGACAGTAGTCAGATGGTTAGTTGTATTAATGTGAATTGAAATGACTTGACAGCAATGCAGCATTCTCAAATACTCCACTTTCAACATGAATTCACTACGTAGTTCAAGTTTGTTTTCTAAAGCCTAGTGGCCAACACTATGCATTAACGCTTTATTTTATTTTCTTAGTTTAAACACTGTGTCTTACTAACGATATGTCTTACAATTAATTTTAAAGCGCACTTGATGTTACTTGATCATAATTATATTGGATTATATTACCTACTACCTATAGCCAATAGCAATTCTCCAAGGTGAAAGTGTCACACCGTGGATTGTTCGTAATTGTTCAAACAATTTAGCATTTACACTAACTCCTATGTACTATGTAGGTACATTTTGCAAAACGGTGTTGGAAACATTTTGACTAGAATTCTTACGAACACAAAGAAAAAGTAAATTGCAACAATTTAATAATTTAGAAAATAAAATCATGGATAAAACGTTGATACAACAAAAAATAACATAAGTAATAATTTTTATCACAATTCACTGCAGGTTGTACTAGTAAATTTTTCCTGGGTTTTTAGGAAAATGCAATAAGTGATAGAAGTTCACATGATCTTAAGAACAGTTCTACTAGCAAATGCAATACAGTCCCTATATAGGTATGCAAGAAATACTACATTAATTAACAATGAATTGGAAAGTCTACTTATAGTTAAATTAAAAGAGTTATTTAAGTAGTTAGTAGTCCGGAGAGACCACTTAGGAATGCATAGTATTGAAAATAGCGAGGTTAGCAAAGCTTAAACGTTAAATCTGTTCAATCTCAACAAACACTCCAAAACTGTTACACGGAAAAGTGAGTGATAGACAAAAAATGGTTCTAGATTGAATTCTGAGGACAGATAGTGTTATGCATATATGCATTCTATTAGGAATACCTAATGACTCTGCTTCATAAACGGAGTAGTCTACCTAGGTGGATGTATGTATAATAGTAAACGCATGTAGTTGTGTTGTCGAAATGCTGATAAAATACAAGACTAAGTATTTGAAAAGTGCAAGTGTCTAAACGAGTTTCTTTTGGATTGAAATAGGCAGTAAGACTTGTTTAGTTGGTGATAAGCATATCACTCTTTATGTCGCGAGTGTGTAATTTACGAGCGCAAAATGGGAACGGGACGCATGGATGTCTCCAGTGTCATGTAATGTGATGTAAGGTGAGAAATGGGAAACGTCGGAGCTGTATTTAGTTTGTTTTACTTTAAAAGCTTTAGAAAAGTTTTATGCTGTGGGAAAAGAAGTGCTCTGTTAACGATGAGGACAAACACAAGAGACTTGACTTGACTGTACACTACACACAGCCGATGTGAGAAACTCCGATTTGCTCGGTGAGATGTGAAAATGAGAAAATTAATGCTGTGGTGGATAGACAGTCTGTCAATATAGGCTTTCAACATGACGCTTTAACAGGCAGGACTTACACAGCACTGCTGCGTATATATAGATCAGCAAGGCATAGCGAGAAAGAGTGAGAGAGAATCCTTGGAGCCAAAACCAAACGAATATGCTACGAAGCACGTTATAAGACGTACTTGTATAATGCTAAAGGAAGCGAGAGTTGAAACAGCTCGAGGTTCTATACTTGTGCTCTCAAATCTCATTAACGTGAACCTGTTTATTTAACGTTGAGTAGGAAATTAGAGCATTCCGATGCAAATACTTTTTGCCATTCAGACTCTTTACTCACTCCACTCACTGACTCACTCTTTCGTTAGCGAATTATTTCGAAATATTGTAATGAAAGCATAACAAGTACAAAGACACAGAGAGTGAGAGAGAGTTAGACAAGCTGTGGTCTGGTCTTTACTTTACTAAGACTATTTGTATATCAGCGAGCTAAGTATATGTACAGACTACACTGATGGATATATTATACACTACGATTTAATGCTCATTGTGCTATACAAGTACTTGGTAGTAGTTACTGGAGTAGTTTCACTGCTAAAATTGTTATAAGTAATACACAGTGAAAGGTGGCAAGAAAACCTCACCAACGTATATCATGTATACTTCATACTCGACTCTTGCTTTACTGTTTGCCAAATACATAGATCCTATTTCTCCTGCATCCGTTTTGTAAAGCCTATAGTAGAACACATTGGTTGTGTGTATACTGCATTGGTGGATGTTGATGTATGTAATCCAATGTGAGCTTTCAACACTGTCCTTACTTTATGTACTATACATCAAGTTACATTTACATTTGCGTTTCTCTTCAGTCTTACTATAATATGTCTTCTTGTTTAATGCTCTAACTTTCCTCACTACAGTTTTCCTTACAAAATGGAATTACTCTCACTAAGTACCTACCTACTACCTTCTTATGAATATAAGTAATACGTATAATATGTGTGTACTTACCAATGCATATAAATTCCACTTCGTTCTATGCAAACATATATAGATTTGATTTGTTTTTCTCTCAGCTTCTTTACATGTACACTTTGCTTTACACTTTGCTATACTTTTACTACGTCTACCAAACTGATTTACTCCTATACGAAGTGTACAGCATTAACAGGGTGTTTTTCTCTGTGTGTGTGAGAGAGAGAGAAATCTACTGAGCATGGATAGTAGTGTAGTTAAGTTTAGGAGTCATCACACTGTATGTATTATAGAATCTTATAGTTTGTAGGTACTATACGTGGATTATACACTTACTTATTGTATCTGAGTGTAGCTTCAGTTTGTGTGTAGATATATATGGAATCATTCGTTATGTGTATCGATCCTCACCTCATTTCATTTCACTACCCACATCAACAGCAGAGAGCGGCTTAGGATTAACTACACGTAGCTACGTTTAGACTTAAGTTGTACGGATGTACTGTGTGCTACAATGTAAATAACTGTATTTGCATAAATTCCGAACATGCACCACCTTATTACTAACTGCTGTCATGTATTAGCACTGTTGTCTTTAGGAATCTACTACGGTGACATGACATGGCTCTTTTTCCACACCCACTGCATATTTATGTGAGATGTGGATAAAGCCGTCTGTACAGTTGTTAGCAGACAGGAAACCTTTGGATTTACACTAGCTTTGTAGCCCAAAAGAAAATCTTTTGACAGTCTTACACATTTTTCGTGGAATCATCATCACATTATGGGGTGGGGGAGACAATTCCAAAGTAGACAGTCTCTTCTACGACTTCGCATTGAGTTGTATTTATTAATATATTCGTGAAATAAGAACGCATTTTAAATTAACAGGAATATTGCATTAATGCTAAAAAAATCATATAAATACTTTATTGTTTAAGTACACATGTTCTACTTGTGTATGCATATTGGTCGGGAATTGTGATTTTGATAACCATTAGTGCTAATGGAAAGTTGACGACTGAGTGAGCATTGACCAGCCATCAAAGCATGGCGTAGAAATTGTAGTGTGAGTGCTGGAGTCTCGTGTTGTAGTTATAAGTCCGGTGTGGTGGTTGTGAATGGTAATGGTAAGTAAGTGAGACACAGAGCGAGAACAAAGGAGTAGTAAACTGGATCATGTTGGCTTTACGTTAAGCGGACGAGTGCACAAAATAATTTTGCATGCATGTATATCTTTCTCTATGTTTGCTGTGAAGTGAAGTGGAGGGAAATGTATGGATTAGTATGTATGCTGTGTAATGGGATAGAAGAGCAAGTTGACTGGTCAGGTCACCCTGTTTTACTAGTGTGCGTTTCCGAACCCGACTTTTACTCCACTTCTACTTACAACTACTACTCAATTCACTACCTAATATAAATACGCTACATTTTTCCTATGTCTTATACAAGCAACTCTTTGTACATAGTAATATAAATATACTGTATACACAGATGTAGTCTGTTCACTCGGCTGAAAGCGACAGACAAGGAAGCAGCTTTTATCTTCACTAAAGTATAATATATACTACCACTCTATACACACATGTATAAAAACTTATATACAACTACTCATGCACAGTGTGGAAAAAGGAGCAACCACGGACAGTAAAGTAACCCGGGTTGATGTGGATGCAAGTGAAGTGAAGAATGACTAGGGTGTGTGTATATGTAGAGTGAGCTTGAAGAACCCAGTTGTACACGTATAGAAAATTTTCGAGAATTACAGTTATACATATAGGTGTATGCATTTACTATGCAAGTCAGTATTACTTATTGTTGTATGGGGATATGTATACAGTGTACATGCAGATACACACAGTTTTGTATATAATAGATACAGATAGTCGTGTTGAGTGAGTGAGAGTGGATCCTAGTCTTTTTCTATGCTAAATGCGTGCAATGGTAGTTGTATATGTAGAGGAGTATCTGTATGTACTATGTACTGGTTGTGTGGTGGTAGTGGGTAGTAATAGTGAAAGAAAAGGCAATTTTTGGGAAAAGGTATATTCATCCTAGTACTATGTAGTAGTATTTGGAGGAAAGGAACTTGGTTTGGCATTCTTGCTCGACTCAAACCGCTCTAGCTCTCTTTCTCTCCCTGCTCCTTTCCTTCGTTTTTCGTTCTCCTATATGTCAGCTGATCGATTGGTAGTGATCGATGTCTTGTTCATAAGATTTTCTTTCAGAGTGTGATTTACGAGCTGTTGTGGATAGTTTTTCACTGTCTTTTTCCCTACAGTGGTTGGTGTTCATCCGAGAATGGACCGTGTTTGCCCTTTTTAATGCTATTTTCCAAACTGGTCCTGATTACAAATAAGCCCATCTGCGCCTGATTTTTTGATATATTGCTCCGTGGTTCTACTCGACTACTTTGCCATTCTAGCCCCTTCTTGATAGATAAATCGAATGTTATTCCATTCCAAATCATGACTCCTTTCCTCCTTCTCACTACTCCATCCTATTACAATTTCCAAGAACACACACCACACTTGTACTACATAAGAAAATAGTACACACACTCATTTTCGAATCTGCTACTCAAATACCATTCCTACACTGTCTTTAAATTCCATACTCAAAGTCAAGTAGTACTCCTTCGTGAATGAAACGATGAAAGTGGAACAGAAACACACAAATTATTACAACTCCCGTTTTTCTGTGCCCATTCGCTATATACAGATAATGAACAATACTTTTAACACAATTCCCAGAGAATTGATTTGTACTTAATACTTTAATATTTTCATGCATTCTAAAATTTAATCTAGTAAGTATATTAGTACAGTGACTTAAACAAGTATGTAGCACAAAAAATACACAAGGTACAAAAAATATTTGGCTACATTTATAACATGTAAGTACATGGATACCTATGGAACAGTTTTCAAAGACGATTGGAAGCAGACACCAGCTCACAGGAGTACAAACGTTCAATTTTAACTTTAGTAGGTATACATTACACAAGGATGGTGTTTGGGAGCTAAACAGATTCCCAGCATCTGTAGATGTGTTTGTTCTTGCGGTGTGTATAAGTGTGAGGGAGCAGGAGGAGTATGAAGTACAGAAAGTAGTGAAGGAAGAGAGTGCATGTATATGTATGTGTGTATACGTAGAGGTATTATTTGATGGCCGATGTTCGTTCGCATTTAGTAGATGGGTATATCTAGGAGTTGTTCTGGTGGCAGTCGTAGAATGGAAATAGAGCGAGAGGCAAGCATGTGTCAGGTGGATTCGACGTCCGCCCTTTAATGCATCGCTATGAGAATGAGAATGAGATTTTACGACTGTGCTTTCACCGGAAAGTGGACCTCGGAGAAAGTGTTGATGAGCCTTGCCTTTCTAACTGCGTACAACATACTCGTAACTTATACTGATCTCATAATGCAGAACAGGAAACCTGACTATTACCTATGTACAAACAAATGTAGTGTTTAAAACATTTTTTCTTCTCCAGAATCCACACATACACTACTCTCCAGCAAGTTTCTCCAGAATGTGTCAGCTTCAGCTCTCCTATACTTTTCTTTACACAACGACTTCATACCAACCAAACATACGACTACCACCAAACCAATGTTGATTACTTAGCACAAAGTTTGCATTCTGAACCACCATACTACATACTACTACATTACATACTGCACAGTCATACTTGTATAAGACACAATAAGAAAGTAGCCTGGTATTGTTTGGTATTACTACACTATATTTGTATACTGTATGTGTATAGTAAGTTTGTATGTACATGGATACGTGTAGTATGTTATGTTCCGTGGCCGAATGTTCTTCCATTACTTATAAGTAAGTACATATGTGTATTTGTGATTATGTGATTGGGAGACCAATTTCGCTATAAGTTGTGCTAGTATTTTCCTGATCTTTTACGTAGAAGACTCTGTGTGAGGGTTGTGCTGTAAATGGTAGTAGATGTACATAGAAGAGTAGTAGTGGAGTCCTCCAGATTTTCCTTGTGCAAAAAGTTGATCCCTTTTTGGCTCATTTCAGATTTCGATTTGCTCGGGCCCATTTATCCCTTCCGTTAGCTGTTGGATTTATGTCCTTTGGGCTGGCTTGAGTTGACTTTGTCTATCTAGCTGCTCCTTAGTTGCTCTGTTTTCTCTCGACTTTCCCCTCCTATCAGCCAACGAGCCAACTATTCACTCTGCGAGTGTTTTACTCGACTCTAACTTGCATTACGTACAACATAGTTACTTTAGTTGTGACGCATTGTACTAGTTAAATCCGCCGTCTGCTCATTCTTCACGTTCCTTCTTTTCTTGTCGTCTCTTGACTTGACTAAACTACACTACGAGTACAGTACACAGTAGTGCTATTGCTACTTTACTTACGATTGCTCGACTGCCACTGCCTTGTCTTATCTACATTGAATAAGTTTTCCATGTTTCTTCTTTCTTGCCCTCTTCCACAGTACAGTCTTATTTACAAAAGCTCTTTGCATATAATGTACATCAATTTATTCATTTATCTCTGGTGATCTTGTCGAGAGCCGATTTGCAATTGTATTTTTCTTGGCTTTTATTTGTGCTGTGATCGTAGTTCTCCTAGCATCTGTATATATCTTAGAGTAGTCTTCTTTTTGAACAGCATTTATGTATCTATGTGACTGCCTTCTTGTTTTCCACATGCATAAGTCGAAGGATACGTACTTTACTTCATAGGAGGATAAGAGTAGTTTTCAATAGGAAGTTATACGTTTCAATAGGAATACTATTTGTAAAGATACATATGTATATAAGTACTAATATAAGTGGAAAAGCTTGTTGTGTTGTAGTGTTATGCTGTGTGCCATCCTGACACATGGTGCATTGTGTTAAAGGATCTTTTGCAGTTTTCTTGCTGAGTGAGAACGCACATGCAAGTTTTCCTTTGCCAGAAAATTAACGACAGCCAACTCAACTCATGCGATGAGTTGCGTTGAGTAACTCAACAGCACACTCTCAAACCTTCGGATGTACATACGAATACGATATACAAGTGAGTAATAACGTACATTCATACACACGTACGTATACATACCTCACCTACCTGATATGCTATAATCCGTACCTATGCATAAAGCTTCTGTACAAAACCATATTAGATATGCATATGTACGCGTATCACCACCAGCTACCCGCATTTCAATGTGTGTTCCTTTTGAATACATACGGATTCATATACTTAAGTTTTATAATACGTTGTGTTAAAAATGTTGTGTGTGTTTGTGTGAACGTGTGTTGTGTTCCTAGGTAAGTAATCCCGTCTCTACTAGAATTCTAGTATTCCCTGGTAATATGATGTGAGCGATATGGTTCTCATCTTCATGTGTCATATGTCTGCTAGTAGAAAGATACTTGTCTTATTTTGTGTATGAGAGTGCGTGTATGTAAAGTGGTGTGTGTAAGTCTGCTACTGCTACTACTTGTAAGAAAACTGTGGGTGTTACACACACCGAATCCTAAATCACATTTCATTCGGCTCTAATTTGACCGATGAAAAATTTTTCTTGCGTCATTCATGCGGCTCATGACAAAGGACTGGCACGAATGTGACAGCCCAACCCTTTTTGGCAAACCTGAAGGTACATTTTTCCTCAGTCACCGCGAAGAACTTGCTTCATCTCACAGTGACTTTGAATGTGAGAAGGAAAGGAGGATGTATCCGTCTTTCCTCACATTTTACATACGACATCTGTACAACTCTCACTGTTTTCATTCTCTTCACTTATGCTATAACTGTACAGCGTAGTAAAAAGCGTACGTATTTTATGTACCGGTGTATGTGTGTTAGGTATATATCGTATACCTACTTTACTGTATGCTACTACTACTGTGCATAAAATAGTACAGTGAAACTCGACTCAATTCAACCTGATTTGATACAAACTTCATGTTGTCAACTCTTCGTGGCTGTTTGTTATGGAACGTACGTAGTGTAATAAATTTACATTCTCCGGTGTGAACTGCTCTAAACATACACATATGTATGCATACAATACACTGCTTCTATATGCTACTACATATTCACCAGTACATATGTCTTGTTCATTCTTTCTGTAGTGAACAATGCACGACATGTATTATGTCATGCTTGATTCAAATCTGGGATTGCACGAAAATTTATCTCTCGTTTATAAAACCCCTTGCCGTAGATAAGCACATGGAATGTACATAACACTTTTGTAAAGTAGTGCGGACAGTCGTGTGGACTTCAATGTGTATAAATTCTAAGTACGAACTACTATATTAGTAGTTTAGTGTGCATTACATTCCAAGAACATTGTAGCGAATTAGTTACTTGCTTTGCGGATTTTCACTGTTGTAAATTTATAAAGTATAAAGAATGTTGTGTTACGTTGTGAATTTCACGAGGAAATCATGATAAATGAATGAACAAGTATACTTACGTGATGATTTTACTCTTTTCTGACCACAAATCGACTACGATGAGAAAATCCTGTAGGTATGTAAAGTATTACCATGCAAAATACTACATACTACATACACCCAAAGACACAAGCATGACTTTCAGTTTAATACGGCAAGGTTTACTTACATTTGAACGTGGAAACGTGTGGAAAATAATTGATAGAGTGTTTTCCTTAGCTTCTATTACACTTCTACTAACAAGTCCCTACTACTACTGCACATCCTTATAGGGAGTGAATTTAATGGTCACGAAATATATTAGTAATGCCTATTACCATGAAGGATTATAAATGAATGAAGGGAATAAATACGTTAGCTCTCTTCAAAGGCAAGGGTAAATCAGAATAATCTAAATGTGTGTACGAAAGTGCCTTTCAGTGTAGCAATATTACGTGTAACGACTTCAATTGAGTAATAAAGAATCAACAATTTAAGAGAACTTTTCTTTGTATCATAGTTATTACGGTATTTTCCACGTATATAATATTATTAATCAAAGTTACACAAACTGTATTACCACTACTTAACGTAATTACGACAACAAAGTCATAATACAAAGTCCAAAGTGAAAATAGTAGTAGTCAAATCACACTGTGTATTAGCAACAGTAGTAATGTAGTAGTAGTATATTTTACAGTATAAAGAACTAACAGTTTACCTTAGTTGAACTATTAGCAGCAAAGAAATAACTTGTATTAAATGAAAGTGCTTTTAGTCGGAGCAATAATGCATAGCTACATGCATACTAATGCACATGCACCACAAATAAACCAACTTTAATGGAATGCTACGTGCTACCATCATAACACAATAACACTCCTGCTTATGTATTACATCCTCTATCATCGAGAATAATATTATTATGTATATATAAATAGGATAAACTTATGCAACTTACCAAACTCAGGTATGTGAATGTGTGTTATCGTATTCCTATATTATTTCCATCTGATAATACAAATACTTACTCCTATACTGCATTAACTTCATGCAGGAGCCCCTAGAATATTATTACTTACTCATACATTCTTATAGCATACTACAACGAAAAAGAAAAATATTTCGTTGAAAATGTAGCTATGTATAAGGCTACAATGTAACAATGTACAGAACGACAGAGAATGAAATAGAAAGAACCAAAAGTAACTTGAGTATTACTAAGTACAAGTATCTGTACAAGTAACACAATACAATACTCTACAGCCAAATAATATAATAATAGTCGAAATAAACACAATCGAATGAAGGAAGATATACATAGAGAATATTATACAGTCACAGAGAGAGAGTGTATATAACAGCTAGAAGCAAAGTAAACCCCAATCATGTCATGCCACATGCAGGTAGACATGAATGTAACTTTGTAAGAATGCATGTAAGGTGTACTCCTACTGCTGATGAGCTCTAATGAAGCGATGATCCAATCGGCATCTAATGATGGACTTTAGCTTACAATGTCCATGTACTGTACAATATTGTGTACATGCTCCGAACACACATATAGCAGTAGTACTGTGGAAGTAGTAGACATCAGACTTAATAGTAATGCACTATTACATCTACCTATCTAATATCTCTTCTTTCCTCGTGCTGTTTGTTCCTCGTTCACAATCCAATTTAATCGCATCGCATACATTATTACCAATGTGTACATATCTATGTTCGAGAACATAAAATATAAACTACTACCTGCCTAGTAGGTAGTACCTATGAGCCGAGAGTCGGCTTCCTCTATGTTTTCGGTGCATGTTGTACGTGTTATATTTTACATTCTGATGTTAGATGCACATAACGTCCAACAGTTAGTGTTAGTAGCAACTATTACCTAATGGATAGTAATGGAGGTAGTAGTAGTAAGTATTAGTAGTATCTCTCCCTTTCATGTTTTTTATTCCAATTGTCCTGCTAATATTTATGCATGCAAGAAGAGATGGTTGTTCTTTCTATACCATACTTCCACTCATTTGAACACTTTTCCACTCTAATGCTACAGTAAAAGTATAGCTAGTAAAAGTAAGTAGTATAGCAAATTGAAACCAAACTTAACTTAGGTAGGTACCTGGCTATAATATTATCTTTATTTTCACTAGGTATTTTAACAGAGTGTAGCTAAATGAAACTAGTATGAGAGTAGAAAATGTAAGGTATAACCACTAAAAAAGGAAGCATATTATTTTGTTTGTCTTTGTGTATATATAATACTTATGTGGTAAACTCGCTTAAGTTAACACAGTGAGTGTAACTATTTTATCTTGTAGAATATTAAAGAATACATCAATGAATGATAGATGATGCTCAAACAACATAGCTTTCGTGTCATTTTGTAGTGGTGGTGCGGTCGATATAGGGAAGTAGGTGTAGTACATGCCAAATTTCAACGAAATTATTAGCTATGTCTTCATTGGGAATATATAGGAAGCCCCTCCGTACACTTATACTTAAAACACAAGCAACTGCCACGACATGAATAGTTTAAAAGATAGACACGCTTAACAATTCTATAGTTTTATACTTACCAAACAGCGCATTAGATAATTCATATAGACCATAAAAGCACTAATGTTTTTTTGCTTATTCAAATTGATGTGAATACACACATTTATGTTCGAGGGTTGTGCGTTACTTCTTAAGTTGACTGTCATTAGCACTCTTTCAGTTCATCGCATGCACACAACCCAACGCAACCGAACCGTGCTTTATATAATTCAAAGTAGTTCTACTACCTATATACTAATAGACGAAAGGTATTTATTTGTGTAAGTACCTCCTTCTAGAGTACAATATAGGTAGTACTCTCTACTCGTGAAGAGCAACCTTGATAATCCTGATATTATATTCAAGTGGCTATAGAGTGGCTACGAAAGTTAACGAAAGTACTCATGTCCATAATACATAATCATCGAGGCTTCATTAGATTACTCAATGTAAAGAAAATAATAGCTCGGAATAAAACCAGCCGAACGAATGCTAATAATGTATTTAATATACATTAGTGTGTCTAGTCTATTACTGTTAGACACATCACACAAGAGACAGAAAGGGAGAGAGAGAGAGTAGGAAAAGTAAATCGGACTGAAGAGTATAAGTAAATACTTACAACAACTGAAATGTAAAGTAGGAAATAAAGTAAGTAGCTCCTACTCCTACAACTACTACTTCTCGAATGCTACAGCTAACTAATAATGGTTTAAGTACAAAGTTAAGCAGGGCTTGGAATTGTGGATTGTAAATGAAGGCAGTTAGTACAAGTATCTGTAGTAGTAGAATAGTTGTATGTAAGAGAAAAGAAAGAGGCTCATTGCTTTTGTCTACATTGAATTTAGTAAGTGGACGTAAGTACCTAATGTAATGTGGTTTGTTGATGCGGCTGTTTGTTTAGATGAGTAAGTAGTAAGTAAGCAAGTAGTCGTACAAGTAGTGTATAAGGTTAATGTAGGAGTAACATACATAAGTAAAGTAAAATGAACCAGCGGAGAAGGAAAGTAAACGAGGCAAATAAAAGAGCCAAGTCAGCGCAGCCCGGCCAAGCCATGCCAGACACATCACTACATTTACAGTCACAGTAGTATGTATAATAGTAATAGTACTCCATGTAGTATTAAATACATACTACATACTCATACATACATACATTATACACATACAGTCTGTTTGCTAGTATGTATACCTATGGTTAAATAGTATCTCTGTGTTTCTGTGTGCATTTGTGCTATATAACAACGTGTGGTGCATAAATGTAAAGTAATGCGATGTAATGTAATGTAGAAGGTAACGTAACGTAATAATATAAACTACTGTAATGTAATCTAATGGAAATGTACAAGGTAAATGGTAAGCGATGAGAAAGAGACAGAGTGAATTCACTCTGAATGCATGGTAAGCAAGTAGTACTACTTCTACTGGAGTCGGAATATAATGGTAAGCAAAGTGTTAGCCAGAGTGCTAACATAACACAACCAAGCGAAAAGGTACGAACATGAAAGGAGTGAAGTTTCAAGTTGTTTTAGTAATGCAAGTATACACACACAGAGTAGTAGTACCTATGCTATAAGGCTGCTCCTGCTACTCGCAGAACAAGGAGAAGGCAAAACAAACCGTAGCCACCTCTGTAAATACGAATTGCATGACTATCTTTGTGTGTGTGCAAGTTAGTAGTAAAATAGCAAAGTGGTAGAGTTGAATCCTGTTTTTAGTAGACGTAGTTATATTAGAGTGCACTATGGTGTGTGTGTTTCTGTGTGTGTATGTGTGTGGTGGTGGTATGGTAGTGGTGTGCCCTGGAACAATTTCCACCATGAAGTGATTGTGTGGGTCTTAATGATACGAGGAAAACTCTTTGTCTTTAGTCGAAAAAAGATCTCACGCAAAAGGGCCATTTTAGGTCTGCAAAGTACCATTTCCGTTAGCACTGATATCTATTCTACTACCTAGGACTAGTAGCTATGTACATAACCCAGTCAATTTAACTTCAAAATACACATGCTTTGTGTACTCATACTAAAATATTACAATGAAACAGATAATATTCATATTTACTAGCTATATACACTGATACGGTGTGTGTGCATGTGTGTTTATTACGAACGAGACGAGGTAGGTATTGTATTTACTAATACAACACTCAGATATTCCATGCTATCATTTATGTACCGTAAAAGTGTAGCATCTGCGGTATGCGTAAGATTGAACATATTATACAAATATGTCTATACCTATTTTACACAGATACGTTTATTATATTTTTGCTGCTACTTTATTAGAGTTACTAGTTGATAGTACAAAGCTAAAGGAAAATACTTTGCCACTATCGTTGATGCTTCCATTTTATGTATTTATTTATAAGTCTCTTGGCTTCATGACATGATATGCCAATCAGGCGGGTAGCCTAACTAACGCAAGTGAAAACGACAAATGTTGTCGGTACTATGAATATGCATACTGCATTTAGGTACGTCTTTCTATAATAGAACAGCTCTGTTAGTGTCTTTTGGCTTGGTTTGGTATCAGTTGAATAAGAAACGTGTATAGGATAGTTAGTGTTACTAACAAAGTGTGCAGTTGTGGATGTTCTTATTAATGAGTTGAAATCAGCATTGAGTCTTTGAGTTTGTTTTCTATGATGACTGCTATTATGTATAATGTTAATGTTTCTGGCTGTCGACTTGTCTTAATTCTGTTCTGTCGTGTCCTCATATCTCTCCTTGTGTGTATTACGTCCTGTTGTATATGACTTGACTCTGTCTCATGCCGGTTAGGCGAGAACGATGATAAATGTTGGCACTAAAACTATAACTGTCCTTGTTGGAAGAAGGATTCGAAGAACGCTGTGTGTATTAAGCTAAACTACTATTACATTGTACATTCTTTACTATTATAACGAAGGAGTGCACAGTACAACTACAAGAGAATAGAAACGTAATGATGCAATAATATTATCTGTGTACAATTATGTCGTCTATTTCACGTTGTGTTATTTGGTATTTGTGATACTAGTGGTGAATTTTGTAGGAAGGAAGGCGATGAGAGAAGTGTATAAATGCACAACGTGTGTAGTAGTATGTATACAAATATAATTGAAAATGTAGGTATAATGCGGATATATGGTGGCTATCATCATCTTTTTCCCGAAATGTTCTCATTCTGTCGTATCTCTAGCGTAACTTATCTCATCCTCATAAACATTCAAAACAATAAGCACTAAACACGTGCGCTCTGAATGCGATTTATGACACTTAAGATGACTTTCACATGGAAACCTAAATATATTGTGAGGGCATGTTCCATTTTTATGTTTTGTAGTGGCATGTTCCAATGTCGTACCTACTTATACTTATGTGTCTCGTAAGTTAGTTTCGTGCTGAAGAGTCATACTGCATGCAATTCAAGTAATGGAACATGTACTGCAATGTAAATTATAGCTTTTAATAACCAATGGAATTTTATTGTTCGAGATGGTTAGAATTTTACGTTAGCTTGAACTGGGAAATTATTTTATGGCCATTAATTTTCTTTTATATGGCCATATTTACTACACAGCTTGGTTTAAACCAAAATTTCGGCAAAGGTCATATACTTTATACTAATATAATGCCAATATTAATAACCCGGCTAAAAATATAACGGTTTTGACAAGTATGCATATAGTGCATGTCGATATCACGGTGTTTTCAAGTGGGAAACTATGTGTGGGTAATAGATTGGATAATATTCATAATGTTGGTATTCGTGTGTGTTTTTGTACATTAATGGTTAAGTCAGCCAGTCTAATGGGATTTACCTATCAGGTTACGGACAAAATGATTCAATTCCTGGTAGGAAGGTAGGTGACTCGTTGCCTTGTCGTCTTGATGCTTAAAAAGCTTTCAATTTTATCAGGAAATTTCATCTCTGCTCATAGAATTATAATTCTGCTGGGGTCGTTGAAAGCAATGATGATGCTTTTCTACGTTGGAAAGCGAACGAGGCAATTTTTGTCTTTAGCTCTACTCTGATAGCGCACGTAGAGTAGACCTGAGTTTCTGCCTAAGTAAGTAACTAAGATATTGTACTGATGACATGGGGAAACATGTACACACTTTTGTTGCTGTTTAGTATTGTGTTTTCAGTTTCTTTCCTTCCTTTTACTTATTCACAAATACAGATTAGGTCTTAAGAGGGGACCATGTAGCAAGTGCATACACATATTATAGATTCAAGTGCCTTTGCCTTTCCATTTTCCTTACATGCATAGTATAAATATTAGTACCTACACTACAATTCCTACCAGTATAGTTTGTGTTATAGTTATATTCATAGACTGCGATTAAACACAATGCTGCATGCCTTGTGTAGGTAGATTGTTATTTTTCTCTGCAGTTTTCTACAAAGCAAATCATAATGATGCCCTGTAGGATAAGGGAAACTTTAAGATTAGTAAGATACTTGCCGTGTAACACACATATACATAAGTAGTAGTCAGTAGTGGATGCGAAAAGCGGAAAAACATAATGTGCTTATACGTCAGACCGTCTTTTTCTAGTTTTACTTATGTTAGCTTAATTTGGATGCATTAAATTAAGAAGATTACTTCCTAAAATGAGATTTAGCTGATGATGGCAGAGGCAGTAATCCGTAGCCACCAGGAATGAAGTACTTTGCTTGACTACCTTGGTCGTTTCCTAACTTACACTTGGTATGGAGGTACCTACTTGATTTGCATAATGTATTTATGGATACATGGTCGCAGAAGAACACCGGTCTATATACTACTAGGCTACACTGTACTGCATCATAATTCCATACCCATACAACTGCTAACACGCTTCGTATCTAAAATTACTCCTCATGCTTTAAAGCAAAAAATGTACATTTTTGGAAAAAAATTAAATTAATATGTTGTGCTCGCTTTTGGCACCCAAAAAATATTTTTTAATTATATTTTTGATATTCTTTAAGAAAATTTAGATCGTCCTCCCTCAAACACTCCTTTATTACATAGGTAGTAGGTAGGTGAACTTCGTTACACTTAATGACTTAATAATACAGAAAACAAGTTGAATATTCGATTTGAATAACGAAAATACCTGCAAAAAGCCAAATGTTTTACAATTGTTGTAAATAAGTCAGAATACTTACCACGTAATAGTAGTGAAATGAATTCATTGAATTTCTGATGTTTGGCTGGTGTTTGAATGTTTCCTTGCATATTATATCTAGCAGGATAATACGGGAGACTGACTCACCGTTTTCCTGTATTGTCGAACATTAGCATTTGGTAAGTGTGAGGTTTAATCATGAGCCTGTTAAAGGGGAACGTCAAATTTGGTGCAATTCGAAAACGGAAGTCTTATGCGCGAGACTTGATCATTCCGAGCTTCGTTTGGTTTGGCACGACGACCTTCCTAGCGAAACTGTCGGCTTCTTCCACTTGAATTCAACTTAATCGCAGTCTTACTGCCACCCTAGTTGTACTTTATACTTCACTGTGTACAGAGAGCACTGTATTGCTCTGTAACTCAAATACACTCTTATGATATACTCTTCGGATCATAACTTTTAGTTTCCCTTTATTTACAATGCATTTAAAGTGTTCATCCTTCATCCGATCCAATTCAACTCTCTCTCGCTCTTTGCTCACTGCTTATGTATGGCTCTTCCCTCTCTCCTTCTTATTCTCCAAAACACTACACACCATCATACATATATTACTTTATATAGCATTATTATTCAATTCCTTATCAAAATCTCCATCCCACGTAGTATTAGTAATGTTCTCAAGTCTATACTATCTCCTTATTCTACACATTTCGAATACAAGTCCTGCTATCTCTTTACCTGAAATGATCTGTATCCTATTTTAATGCAATGGGCGACCCATACATACATTACATTACATACCAAACACCAATGGACTCTATCCAATGTTTCTGTGAGGAAATGGTAATGCCGTCCTGTAGAATGCTAGTATACTACTGAAAATAGCTCACTAATAATTTAGTGTATTCTTTCCCCTGACTAGCAAAATGCATACCTACCTTACATACACATATCTCCTACACCTTATACATACAGCACAATATAAACTGGGCATTCTACTACAATCGTTTACTATGTATGTATACCTACATACTATTACACAGTATAATATTCTTCCTCGGACTACCAATATATATTGTATACTTGCTGTTGTAATGTATACTACGAAAGTGAAGTCGCCAATTCAAGGCAAAGCAAGCCAAGCACAAGTCCCACTTGCCATGGTTCAGTGATCGCACTGAGCCATCCTACATGGCAATCTCTTACCGACCATGACTTCCTAATCCTCGACATCGAAAGCTAATACCTCTTCATCTCTGGATTAGATGTACTCTGCTCAACTAGGTACGCTCTATTACGATAAAACAGTCTCTATTTACATCCAAACGTATGGCGCATCGGGTACCTACACAGAATACTTCATATATTCCTCCTAGACTCTGTTACTTTGCTAAGAGTATTTTAACGTAGGTATATTAAGTACTTATTCAATTCTAATACCCTTACCTTTCTAAGCACACATACTAGGAAACTGTAATACACTATGTAGCACTTTTCCTACTTATTTCTACTACAACTTTATATACAATACTAACTATGCAGTAGCCTCTTCATTTAATGTACTCTTATACGACGTGCATCAACTTGCACAGATATTTTCCTGTATGATTATCGTCCTACTCATATCGTCATGGCCACTCAACATCAACGGGAATTAAACTCATCTCTCTCCCCTACTGAACTTTCCGAGATAGTCAAACTATTATACACGGGGATAATAGTAAATAGTATTAGTGTGTATGCCTATGACTCTCGTGTATAGCTAACTAAGTAAAATTATAAAGAGACGGAGTTAGTGAGAGAGAGTGAGGATGATGATTCCTTCGGTGTGGTCGTTGCTTGCAGTTACTCTCCTGATCTTTGTGTGTATGTGCAGAGTGTGACTTGTGAAGGTAATAGTGGAAGTAAGTAAATATAGGTAAAGTAGGGAAGATCAATCTACTAGTCGGGTTTCTCTTCCCCGAATAACAACTACTCGAATGTGTAGCATTTACTTCCATATATAAATATACGCAATTGTGAGCACTACGCACTCTGACAGCTTAAATCTTTGTTCACACAATGTGCACGTTGTTAAGTATACCTATGTCTATATTATACACTTAGTAAAGTGTGTTACATAGACTCAAAGCATTGGCAACTTACTATATGTCTATTTTTGTGCGTAATGTTCTCTCTCACTCTGTGGCAATCAGTTTTAAGCTTCCTCTTTCCAGTCCGCTCTTTATCCTCTACGCTCAATAAACTTATATGGAGATAGAGAAGTGCACTAGAAACTTGGATGATGTGAACTTACAAGTAAATGAGTAAAATGCGTTTATTCCCTTGCTTAGACACATAGCAATATGTAAAGGCTTCCTTCAAATGCAAATATCCAGCTATCTACATGAAATGTAACTGTTTCAAAGTTCGATGTTAATGGTATAGAGTAATTTATACATGGCATGCTAAATATTGGTATCATTTATGTAGATGTATTTATTATGTACCTAGGCATATGTATTAATAGGTATATCGATAAAGATTATGTTTAAGTATTCTCAAATGTAATTTCTAATACGATCTATAGAAATAATGAAGTATCCATACATGATGTATAGTTTTAGTGTAGTGGAAGTCCAAACAAATTTAAATGGACTGCGTATAAAGAAAGGCATCCTAAAATGTTTGTATTTGGTTTGCTTTCATATTATTATATTAAAGCCTATGAACGAACTCATCATGTGTTTTCATATATACTTACTTAGACTTAAGTATTACCATAATTTCTGTGTATGTGCTGCATTAGTGGATGCTACATATGAAATATTTGAAGTTAATGGTAAGTAGATAAACAGACGTTGTGTGTGTGAGCATTAAAATGTGATGGATGATTCAAGCCGGTCGGTTCGTCAGTGCGAAAGGTTATAGCTTGACTTTGGATTTCGTTACAGTACAATAATGCACAAAAGAAAAGAAATGAATTTGAATTGTTTGTAATAAGCGAGTTACATTGGATATAGATATAGGTATGAATCTAAATTGAAGGAATGTTCATGTTCCTAGATAGAATATACATAGTATGTGTGGGTATGTATGTACGTTCATTTATTTTCAAGTCAGTTATTGTTGATTGGCCTTTATCTTGTTTTCCGAGCTAGATGATGATAATGATGATGATGAGAACGACGGCGTGGCTGCTGTTCATCCGCCGTGATTACCTACGAACGAATCATCAGAGTAGCCATAAACGCTGAGCATTGGAAGGTGGTGTATCAGTATGTGTATTAGAAGCTCAACTTACATATAGTAGTATCTGTACATTATACATACACACAAGCTTGAAGAAATCTCAAGAAGGGTTCTTACTTAACAAAGGAACGTCATTTATGCTTCTTCATGCAATGCGCACAGCATAAAGGACAGAATAACGTATATTATTCCAATACCTATTACAAGTCTTAATATTCTCCTGTTTTTGGATTTGTGGATGGATATTAATGTCAACCTTCTTGGTATACAATATATGTTTGCGTGTTGTAGGGTAGGTCCGCGTTTTTTGCTCTTAGCATTTTATGTGTTGCATACTAGCACACCAAAAATTTAACAAGTTAAGTAAGTTGCCATACTCTTTTACGTTTACGATCATTAGGTACGGCAAGCATAATATGGGGAGCAGTAATAGTAGTAGGTACACAAGTAGTAAATGCAGAAGAAACGTAAAAACATATTTTATTTCGAAACTTAACCAATACTAATCGTCATAAAAATAATTTTAGATCGAACCGGATCTTATGTATATATATTCTATTTAGTGAGGCATAAATGGCATAATACATAGCTACTACGCTTACATACAAGTATTAGGATGCCAAAGACCTTGGAATTGAATCGGAATAGATACACGGAGGCAATTTTGAACTGGAAACGGTCTAGAACCGATTTACGTCTCCAGTAAACACTACTAAGTATTATACCAAACTCAGTATTACAGTGTGAGCTAAACTTGCACTTTCTTCAAGTTTTCGTATCTGTATAAATGTAGCCACCATATATATACAACAGTGATATTCTTACCTACCTAGGTATATAGTACGATCTCTTGGTTTCCATACTTGTAAAAAGAGAGACGGAGAGAGAAGAATAAGCAAAGGATGCTACCGGTATAATAGAATCTGAAGGATACTACATATCCGTAAATACTTTAGAAGAATGTATGTATAGGGACGGCAAGGGTTGAAAATAGTTTCGGCCGGCTTACAATGTTGAGGTAATTGGATTCATGGGTGGGGACTGGGTATTTTCTCCAAAGCATTGTTTCTATCGACAGCAGGTTGTGTTAGATGTCGGTGGCTCTATGGTGCGTATACATGTATATACCCTGTATGGTATAACATTACGTAACGTACGGGCTCAAACTGGAGATTATCACAGGATACTACCGACATGACTTTATACACACACAAGTATACCATACCAACCTAGTACCTACCTATATAAAAAATGAAGGTATTATTACAGTGGTGTATGGGATACATAGAGATACGAGTATAAAAAGAGAACGGGAGAGTTGGTAAGAAGAAACAAAGAATAGTGGAGAGTCGGAGTTAGATGGTCGTGTCGTGACACTAGAATGGACCCGCTGAACGAGATGAAACTCTTCTTGATTAGATTTATTTTGACGCTTTCAACGATAAAGGTTGGGTCAGCTCTCCACTACACTTCCACTCCTTTACTTCCTAGTCTTCTTATTCTTCTTCAACTCTTATACACTCTGCAACACAGTCACTGTCAGTAAGAAAAAGACCGACTGACCGACCGAAGAATAGTTGAACCTCTCTCTCACTCTCTATATATACTCACCAGCAGGAATCTACTAAACTTGTACTAGTAATTTAGTTTCTTTTTCCCTTTTTAGACTTGAACTCTATTCCTGCTATAATGTGTCTATCTCTGGACTTTCTCAGAGAATGAATGAACTATATTATCTACTCACCAAATCTTTTTGTCTGCTCAGTTTAAATGAATCCCGGTGTATATCTGTCTATTTACAATGTGTTACTACTACGAGTATACGAGCAGAGTATAAAAAGAACATTTTTGATAAATATTTCTTATTAAATACCTACAGGTAATCATTTGTGAACTTTTTATGTAGAGATATTGCTAATAACGTATGTACAAGCTAGTAATGATCATGGAATATACATCTCATACTACAAAATGCATTTATTTTATCGTGGCCGAGTCTGATGACACATTGAAAATAATTGTAACGTGTGCTTTCATGCTCATACTCTTCGAGAAAGTACTTGGGGTCAATCTGGTTCGGGGAGAGAGACTGCTCAAGTATCTGTATGTATTTTGCTTCGTTGCGAAAAAGAAATGGGAAACTAATGGGAAACTCTTTAAGGCTTATAGTAATGTTAGGAAGGGAGATGAAAGGAAGCAGACTCTTCTAGTGCTCTTCTCCAGGATTCTTTAGCTGTATATACCCCCTACTACTAAAGTCTTAATGTCTGTAGTGTAGTCTAGATCGATCGACTCTCTCTCTACTCTACTGCCACTCTCATGCTCGTTCTTCTTCCTCTCGTTTACATTTCGGAGCTTTCATTATGAATAAAAAATACAACTGCGTGCTTGTACTTATACGTAAACTATAATACGCTACGCTACATTTCTTGCCTTGCAAAATGGTATTTTCTATGTGTGCCTGCATTATTTACAACTTGAGACTTGCTTTCGTGAAAAAATGATTATAAAATACCATAGACTAAAATATAAGTCATAATGTCCACCCATACAACTATGTACTTAGAAAGTGTATTAGTGGCCATTCAACTTACAAACTATGGTAGAAGGTAAGGTTTAAGGTATGTATGTATTTTATTTATTCATATGCGTGAAGAGCAATAATTGTACTAACAATAACTTGAAGTGTAGTATACTAAATGTAAGCACGATAGATTGACTGCATTTGTTAGTTATTGCGACTGTTTAGCATGGGAATTATAGAAACAGTCATGAAATGGACACATAAAGCCAAATCAAATATTGTTCAGGATAGAGTAATAGTAATAACACACTGGGTACCTTAAACTAAAACCTAAAGCAAATGAATGCAAACTACTACTAGCACTTTGTACTTTACATTGTGCTGATGTGTTATGTTGTGGCTGTGTGAAATGAAGACGGAGAAAGAGCGAGTGCGAGTAAGCGAATGTTGTGGTGCTATTGTTGTGGTGTATGGTGGTGTTGGATGCAGTAATAAAAAGAAAGGCAAAGGCAAGTTTATGACACAAATACATAACAACACAAACAGAAGAAATTATGAAAATGTGGGAGAGACTGACAGTGGCGTCGTTGAACATGCAATAAACGCATTCATAATATAGCACGTTGAATCAGCATGAGGTTTGCCCGTTTTGAGTGGAGTCCTGCTGTTCCTGGACCTGTACTCCATTCTATTTGGCATATAAGTTTGTGAGTTGTGAATAGCACCATATACAGACACGTATTGTGCACACACTTATACATACGTAGTACAAAGCACAATGCACACGTACAGTATAATACAGGGATCGACATAGTCACACTCTCATACATAAGACGAACGAAATGCTAAGAGCTTAATGTGTAATAATATGGTGTTATGTAATAATATTGTATATAACATGTATTCGAGTTGAGTTGTATTTGTGTGTTGAGGTATTTGTATGTTAAGAGAGCGAGAGAGATGCTCTACTCTTTGCAAGTTGAAACTCACAGTGTGAATAAAGCAACAAACACACGCATTCAACTAGCCATATTGTACGACAATGGTTGTAATGTGTAATACAATGCTGTGTAATGGCATTTAGTACTATGGGCTGTGGGCACACGGCTATAAATAAGCGTGTGCTCAAGAAATGTTGTTTTCTGTGTTCTGTGTATGATTGTGTACAGTTGTGTGCTATAGTTGTTTAAAGGTGAGTTGAGTGATCATCATGCTATCATATGATTTCGTTCGTGTTCCTTTTATGACATGACCAGGGCTTGTAATTTGTGAAAATGATGATGGTTCGTTTGACGCATAAATGTTTTGAGCGAGGAGAGCCGAAATCGTTATAGAGTGTTAGCAAAGCGGCTGGTGGGCGTCTCTGTGAGAAAATTCTCTGCGATCATTGCCTGCATTCCATCATTTAGGTAAAGATTTAGCTAAATTTGCCACACCTTGCAAAAGATACAGATTAAATGAATAGACCCAAAGAGTTAGACGGAGAGGGAGAGAGAGAAGGCTTATAGGTACCTAGAATTCAAGCCTTACGGTTATTTCCAACATCACTTCCACTATGTATATAGGTCGTACCTACAAATTAAAACGAGAATAATGAGCAAGGTTGAAACTTACTTAGTATATACAGCATAGGTAGATTAGGATATGAAACATTAGAAGTTTACTATACATGAATAAATACACAGAGTGTATAAATGTAGACGATTTTCTTGACATAGCTCAGACTGGGCTATTATTATCGTATTGACTTGCGGTGTACAAAATTAACGTGCCTACTGCTACACTACTTGAAAACAAGTAGGTACTTTATGGTCTCTATTTGTATTTTATGTATGTATGAATGTAGTTTGTGGCTATAAATACATGTTATATGGTGCTACCTAATCTAAGAATTAGTATTGAGATAAGATAACGTGGTAGTATGTATTATAACGTCATAATGTGGAGGAGGGCTGTCTGGCGAGTTAATTTCTTCTCGATTAAGTCAACGAAACGTAATCACAATGTAAGATGGATGATGGATCTTGTGGATGTCTTAAATAAAGTAGCTCTCTCAGTCAGCTGAAGCCAAACCAAAAGCAGCCGGGAGAAATACCAAATGTGTCTTGTGCGAGTCCAACTTTGAGTTTGGATTGTCTCGGCTCACTTCACTTAGCCCAAGCTCCAACTCACATCACATCACTTCTCCAGACTTTATATAGCTGAGTAGTTTTGTGCTGATGGTGACTTGTGTGTTTGTAATATAGTCAAGTGCGGAGAATTTGAGACTCAAGACACACACAACTCACACAAGAGTTTTCATAGACATGAAATACAGAGTTGTATAATCTAGACAAATTATTTAGGTATAGTTGAACGTTTTTAGTAAGGCATTATTCTCTGTTTATCATTTCTCAAAGAATATAAACTTCTAGTGTATATACTAGTATGGAAGTAGAGACAGAAAGAACATATTTGTTCGGAGAAGTTTTTGAGTTGGTTTTGCTACGACACGACGAGGTAAGTTTGGTGTAGCATTATATCCAGTATATAGTACAGTGGAATTTTCCCTTGGTTGTTAAAGCGGAGACTGAAAAATCCTTGAGTGTTCTACGGACGACGTTGGTAAGCTGACGAAGAGAGAAATTAGGAGCTTGGAACAACACAGTCAAGTAGAAAAGAGCAAGTTTGGGTAGTTTAGTGTGTATTGTTGGTGAGGAGAGGAATAAGGAGAAGCCGGTAGAAACAACAGACTTTTGGCCGTAGCAAAAGAACTTAAGAGAGACTCAGTTGCTTCGTGAAGTATTTGTATGTTTTCAGTTTTCTTCATTACTATTTGTTCGGTGCACAGTCGATTTTTCCCACAATGTGTTTACAACGCTTGCTATTAAGTATTTCCGCCATATGCGTACTATCCAGACTCAACACAACATATTTTTATTTCGAAGAAGTAATCGTTTCGCCGATTTTCTGTTAAAATGTTTTCTCTAGTAACTTTAGATTATATTATACATACAGATACCTTCTGTGTACAATTTATATTAAAATCAGAGTCAAACTGAGGTATAAGGCAGGAATCACTCAGTCGTGTCATTACTTTTACAATGTAGTCACACAGACACAATTATATACTGAAATACATTTAAAAGCCTTTCCTTATGTGTAATTTCTTTTGAGAGTCAATGCCGACGTAATATACGAGAGAGAAATACTCATGTTTAATACTTAGTGAAGTAGTAGCATCAAATTTTATTTGGGATTATGCACTAGTGTATACATACAACTAGTGGAAGGATTCGGTCAATATAAAAAGTAAATACGCCACATTCATGGTTGCATTCTCGAGTAAAGTATCCAGGCAGAATACTTACATAGTATGTTTATTCATATGGTCTATTGTGGGCTGGAAAAAATAAATGACTTGAGATTTGATAGGGATGGTTATTTTTTGTGTCTGATTGGATATTTTCAATAGAGAAGCTCTTCGCGTTGATAAGAACTTTGCTCGTTTCAATGCTCTTCTACTAATACTAATGTTATGCAGCAATAGAAAGCAAGAAGGCAAGGAAAGAGAGTCCAGCTCCAGCTATTATGTATTACTACGCGTTTCTTCTCTCGGCTTCACTTGACTTGACTCACTTTGGAATTTCTACTTGCCATTGTGTTAGCTATTTCTTGTATGGTCGTCTTCTTCGTCTTCGTCGTCGTCGTTGTAAGAAGCTGAGAAGAAGGAGTGAGAGACGTGATATGAAAATGATGACTGGAGTACTCTACGGATTTCCACACACGAAAGCCAATACTTTACTCCTTGACATTGATTGGATTGCATGACAGCTATTGGTTTGTAGCTTCAATTCAACTTTTATTGTTGTATAAAAGAACAGCATATTTTATTATTATTACTATACCATCTATTATTACATAACTTTACACACAACTAAGAAATAACACACATACCTTCATCCATAATACTACAAATACTTTATAGCTGGAGTATCTACCTAAATCCTTTGTCGTAGTCATTGTAAATACATTTCTAGTAGTACGTGCGAAATACATTGTATTGTGCACAACTACAAAAATTTAAATGAGAAATAAGTTTTCAAACTTAATGATGAATGGGGTCACAAGGATTTTCCGTGAGCGCATGCATACATGCATACATCATGCATAACAAATCTTGAACCACTTGAACTTTTTAATTCAGATTTTCTTCTCTTTACACACATTGTTCTCTAATTTGTAGGCTGAAACTTTGAAATGCTCAAAGTTTTTTGGGTTAAAGAAGTTTGCCCTAAGTAAAATAAACAGATTTGCTGGATGCAAAGTTTTCTAACACTTGATTGATTTTGACTTTTTGTTTCTCCATACCTACATACATGCATTGTGCATATAGCAGTTCATTCCACATAGCAAGTAGTCAGTCCATATACCAAAATACATTCAAACCTGACTTCAATTGCTATATTCTTCTACACCCTTCCTTGCTAGTATATAGACACTTACATAATAACGTAACGTAACTACTTATTTGCCACCGCAGACGATTCAGCTATTCCTACTAGTAAGTGTATAGTTGAAGGAGCATTTGAGAAGGTAAGGTAGACAAAGCTCAATAGGATAAGTTAATGGCTATCCTATCCGAAACCGTTGAGGTGCTCAGTAGTTATTGATTCTGCTGAAAGGCCGTAGTATACAAAGCTGACTATATGCCTGTGTACTAAAAGCCTCTAGCTCTTAAGACGTAAATTCGTAAGAGAAATGAACTGCGATACTATTAATACTACTACGAGTGCTATACCCACCGGGAAGTTTATTGCAATGCATGTCTTCTTCTCGTTCTCTCTCTCTCTCTCTGTGCATTACTGTTACTCTAGTCGTACTCTTGGCTTGGTTTGCCTGGCATTGTATAACTAAAGTAGTAGTAATAGTAATACATACAGCAACTTTGTATAGAAAATACAGAAGAGAATGATGAAGCTTCTGCTTCCTCTATTGCCCAACTCACCGGTATGGTTTTGGCCACATTAACGTGGCTACTACTTATGTATGTATCAATATACCTATGGCTCCTAGTACTACAAATACAGCTACTGCTTTACTTTTCTTAAGTTTTCGTTAAGCTCCTGCTACTGAAGAGAAAGAGAGAGTGTGTATGTGTTTGAGAGAGAGAGAGAAATACTACAGTTAGTTGTGTGTGTGTAACCCAAGTTGTGTAACTTATGGAATGAGATACAGAATAAAGTGTGCAATGGAAAGCACTTTCAAAATGCATCTTCTTGGTAGTTATAGTTCTGCTGCTAAATACTATAGTTACTTAGTAAGTATTTATATTGCAGCATCACTCTGAGTATAAGGTTGATGGTGGTGGTTGTAGCTTCTACACTTTAGTTGTTGGAGCGATAAAGGTTTCTCTAAATATTTGTGGTACGACGATATGAATATAAACTAATATTATGCATGGTTTGTCGCAGATAGGCAGATTGGCAAAGAGATTTCTTGTGGAAATGTGTAGTGTAGTATTAGGAGTAGGAGCTACTAGTGAAATAGATTTGAGACTTTCAGCTACTAGTAGAAGAGAGTGCAGACAGTGTAGTAGTAGTTGTAGTAACATTCAAGCTTTTGCTATTCTAGTCTGCAAACTCAGTTTTTGTTACGTAAATATGTTAGCGTAAGTTTGTTCGACTGCTATGTGTATACTTTATATAGAATGTTTAAGTCTAATGGTTTAATGTGTACAATATTGAATGTATAAGTATTAGCAAGAGTAGATTTGGGTGCATTATAATAAAATAAAGTTAGTTTCTCGTGAAACCTTTACGACTGAGTTTTGATAAGTCCGGATCAAAACTGAAGTTTCAAGACAACGCTCCTGTTTGCGTCGATTCCTAATCATGCTCCGTTAGATACACTAATATAATTATATTCGCACAATATGCATATCTATGTATTAATAGTGGCGCTAGTATTTTTGTATCAAGTATACTAATGTAGGTTGCCCAAAACTATTTACTAAGATAGTTGTTTAACATCCCGTGGCAAGAGAAATATTTTATCTAAATACTTCCCAAATTTGTGTTTCTTATATTATAAATGGATAAGCAGGAGCTAGGCTTCATTTCTATAGTGTTCTTTCTTGACATAGTAAATATAATATAGTAGTCTCAATAGTTTTTGTATTGAACTACTAGTAGTATGTATGTAGGTAGTAGTTTTGTGTGGCACTAGTGACTCTGTCCATTAAATTAAAATTTGCTTCGACATCCATGTCGAGTTTTTTGTGCAACTCATGCAAATTGACTGTGAGGAAGTGAGTAGTACATAGTATTGCCTAGCTTCAAGTTCATATCGCTAATACAGTACATAATGTATCTGTATTGCAACGTAGTCGAAAATGTGAACAGTAAGGTACTATTGCCTATACAGCGTGAACAGCGTTTTGTGTGTATTAGTGCGATAGTTGTAGTAAGTTGTGTATAGTGGGAGAAGCGATAGTGATTACTAGTCATTCTTAGTGTAAGTAATAGGGCAATTCATGTGATGGGATGCCTTATCTATCAATTTTCCAATTCTACACAATTTTTTTCTTTTCTTGTTATTTCTCAGTTCTCCGCTTTACTTTATGAAATGGATTTTCTTGGAAAGGATGGAATGCTTGAATTACAATTTGATAAGGTCTTCTTGTGAGAATAAAACGTAAATATATTGAAGTCAAAGACAAGTCAAGCTATGGCTTCCGTGTCTTTTCTCTTTAATATGGATATTATATCGAGTTTGAATGTCTTTATTCAATCTTACAGTTTTGACTTGAAATGAAATGAGTTTGGGCAACTTTGGGCTTTCATATTCCTCTCTCTCTCTCTCTCTCTTACTCTTTGTAGCACACAACTGATTCAACACGATAGATGATGATATAACTAAATGAATTCAATGGAATACACACAAAGTCAGTCTTACAACTCTCTGCTAAAGAAAACTTTATGAGTACTACATACAATACATACATACTATATTACTACTACTAAACTAAACCATTTCCAACAACTACGACTTCTTCTAGGTACTACTTACTTACTAATAAGTTAGTTTTGCCGTAGTATTGCTTCACACTGCACTGGTGGAATTGGAAGAGTTTGAGTTGGGATGTACTGTGTGAGTGTATTTAAGCGGAGAATATAGTACTGTGCAAGTGGCTACGTGAAACAAGCGAGACTTATGCCGCAAAGGAACTTTGAAAATAATATTATGTCGAGAAGATGAAAAATGATGAGAGATGAGGGAGAGAGAAACACAAAGTCGAGTCATGGTCATGATGAAAATCATTCAGAAACATGTGGATCTCAAAGTTTCAATTTCAATGGCTCTTCCACACACAAAATTATTACTCCTGACTAACTGAGTTTAAGTTGGATGAATTGAACATAGTAGAAACATTTCTGACAGAAGACGGAATTTAAGCTAATCTTGAGTTTCGTGGTCGTGACTCTGTTCTCCACTGTGTAGCTCCTAGCAAATAATATAATAATAATAGTCATACGTAATAATAATGATCCTACTATCCCTTCCACTGTTTCTGTTTCCCCTCATTTCTCCATCCATGTTTACAATCTGAACTGTAACTAACATCGTCATAATAAATACAACATAGTAGAAATAAGACCAAGACCGCGACCAAAACTAAAATCAAATACTTGGGTATAAGATATGTGTGTTAGAGGAATATACGAAGGGAACGGAATATTGTGTGGATATTTATATGATGTTAGGCAATATTGTTAGAAAGGCAGGTGGATATAATGTGTGAAGCATTATATTTATTTTATGTAGTAAGTAGTTGCTTATTTCACGTTAAATTATTTCATACAATAACAATTTCTCAGCTTAGTCGAGTCGGAAGTGTTTTTATTGTTGTTTCTCAGTGCATGTGGTATACAGGCACGGTTTCAATCAAATCTATTTACACGGCAAGATGTTCTTTCTGTATATTATGTACATAGGTATATTCTATACAAAATACAACCCTTCTCATACCATTGTTTACCTCCAGCAAATTCGTGGAATGAAGATGTTTCCTTCACAGAAAGGCCTATTTTCGCAGTGCGTTTTTCGTATTTCACACGCATTTTTGACACGAATGATCTTGTGATCCGCTCAGGAGGAATCTTCTTCAATCTATTCCCTTCAAAATGTTTTTTAGCTTGAGAAGATGAGCCAAGGAGATGTGTTATAGACAGAAGCGACAACTAAGACAAGGAAAAAAGCATTTCTAACACGAGAATTTCGTTCATATAACGATTCTTAGTGTTGGGGAAGCAATGTAATGGTTTGGCAGCCGTAGTCACACAATAATTTTAGAGGAAATGGGAAAAAGAAAGGGAAGTAACCCCAAAACGTCACAAGAGCCACCAGCCCCATTATTATTATTTTACACATCTAACCCATTTACTATACTACACTACACAGTCAGAATATCGAGAATAAGATACACTACAAAAGATACACGAATAAACAGACTTGTAGATATACATGGTTGGGATTTGATGCTATTTTATGTTGAATACACCTGTGATGCGTTCTACTGTCGTGTTGACTGTGACGAGTTTTTGTTGTTGTGGCTTCTTCTGCTGTGTGGATGTAGCATGTACCTATACACTCTCTCCTTTGTGTTATTCCTCGTATTCTTTGAATCGAACAACACTGCAACTCCAAGTTTGTACCCAGAACCACTATGTACTACGAACAGGAATAGTGGAAGAAGTACCTAACCCACATTGCTATTTTCTGTGCTCCTGTCTCTAGCTGTCATTTTGAATGTAAGCCATTGCAATATGTACATAATATTTCAGCCTATATATGTGTATACAAACACAGAAGTGTGGTAATACTTACGTATCCGAGAAGTTACCCGGTACCTGCGGTACACACTTGATATATTTCCCAGTGCCACATAAATGTTACTTCTGTCTTATGTACTGCATACTGCATTACTTACACACTTTTATAGCACTTTACACATGCATCTACTCATATGTATGTACACAAGATATATTACACAAAAACTGTAACCTACCTGTATTTATGTAGGACTGTAGCATTGCAGTTTGTACGAATGTCTGTAGTATATGTATGACTTAAGTGAAAATAAGTCTTGTGTGATGTAATCGAATAATATATCCTCATAGTAGAAGAAGCATAACATTAAACGTATGGATCTAAGTAATCCAATGCATTCCACGAGTGTCATAATATATTATTATTATACCTCGACGTGAATCGTGAACCGCCAACTAGACAGATAGGACAGCACTCGAAAAGATAGACAGAGCTATGACACGACATCAAATTCCGTTCACTGCTACTCTTGCTGTACTCACTCCCTGGTTTACTCTTCAAACTCATGTCGTCCATAATATACTGCAGGATATACTAGAATATATTTCACAAAGAGGTTAAGCTTCGTCTGTGTGTATCTCTGTTGTGGTATATTACATTATGCAATCTACCTACTACTAAATACATACTACCATTTCATACTATGTACGTGAATTGTGGTGGTATATATTATTTTATATTTTATGTACATTTATATATTTGTATATATGCTACATACATCTCTTTGGGATGTTATAGTGACATGACACACGTTTCATAGCTAAATATGTGTCTAGTGGTGTGGTATTGCTATTCCTTGGTCTAAGTGGAAGGAGTCAGAGTAAGGACAGACGAGAGATGAGAGAAAAGATCAGACAGACAGGCAGGCAGGCCAGTCAGTTCAGTTTTAAAGTCTTATGATTATACTGTTCTTCTCGCAGTGTAGTGTGTGCTGTAGTTATGTAAACGTCGACTGAACTCTAAAGTCAAAGAACTATCTGTGTGTCTGTGTGTTGTCTGTATATGTTCTGTTTAGTATGTTTAGTTTAGTATGGTTTAGTACTCTTCGAGCTGGAAGACAACTCCCTGCACACCTTTTACAACAGCTACTTTACGATCTTTACCTTCAACTTTACGTTCGTCTCAAATATATTCCATTATTTTATATCTTTTAGCATGTCCCTGATGGAAACTGAAGCTTCTGGATCTATATACATACATACAATCTACTATGTATGTATCTTTGTGTGTGCTATGTATATATTTATACCTTTGAACTCTGTACAGACCTCTACTGTTAGAAGCAGTGGAGTAGTAATAGTTATTCTGCTCCTGCTTTTGCTACTTCTATATACTGCTATCGTTTTCTGACACATTGCACGCTCACTCGAGTTTGTATCTCTGGCTATTTTAATATTATGAGTCCTTTCTCATTTGTGAACAGAGTATTTGTATCTGTTTCGTCTGTCTTGAGGTTTGTGTTATGCTCAAGTACGTAGTATAAGTAATCTGGAAGGAAAGGCTTTAAATAAGTCGCAGCATACTACACAGCATTAAGAATACGCTTAGGAATATTATAGTAGTATGTTGAGGTCGGATACCTCTGAAGAGCAGGAGTTTGAGTAGTACCTTTGCACCCGGATTAAGTACACCTTCTACTACCACGACTGCTATTACTAGCAGAGTCGTATAAAATGAAATTTTGTGCTGTTGCTTAGATTACAGGTTAGATTTTTAAGAGTCAGTCATTGTCAGTAAAACAAGCAAAACTAGGTTTGACCTCTGGCTCCTCTTCCATGACTTGAAACCACAGTCCTCTTTATTTTACAGAGAGAGAGAGAGAGACCTTTGCGTTGCGGCAGATTCATTTGGGATGTGGTTCTTGTATCTGTAAAAGTATGCACTCTATGCTTATGCTGTTGATATATTGTACTTTTTACTATATACATACAATCTGTGGATATTTTGTAGTTGTTGAACGAACGATAGACAGGACAATGCACAATAGGGAATAGCACTTAACTGACGAGGGTCTCTGGCAAGAGTCAGTTTATCCAGAGCGCATTGTTAACTCTGTCTCTGTGGCTATAATAAGTATAATAACACGACATAAGCTACAGTTGAGTTTTACTGCTGCACCACGACTTGACTCGATTCAACTCAACATTCGTCTCTCTATACGAGTCTCTGTGTACTTTCTTCACTTGATTTGCTAATGGTAATAGTAAAAGTAATATAATATTATTACGATGTTATGAAGCCATGAATTTACAAAGAGTATTAAGTATGCATTATGTACTGCACTTTCTTGGTTCTCTATAAACTCATTTGTTTCTTCAGGAAATCAACAATGAGGAATTTATTTTGTAGCATTATCTCCTTGTAGGTATGTACTTCTCTCTTTCTGGATTATTTTATTTTATTTTACTACTACAGCATTGCATTGTTGTTCTCAAATGATGTTCTGTTATTGTTCTGGTATTTTAGTGTGTCTGATATGTATGTAGTTTGTATGTATGTATAATGCAGATTGTACATAAAATGCAGTACTACTAATCTTAAGTGAGTTAGTTGTTGTATCTATGTGTGTCTGTCTTCTTGGTTTGATTTGTAAATGATTTGTATTGCGATTTCTTTGGAGTTGGATTATTAAGAGGAAAATGTGAAGGAATGATTGTATTGTAGAACGTATGTAATGCATGTGCTATATTATTATCATTATTGTTGTAGTTGATGGGGAATTGGGGAATGACTTGAGTTGAGTAGATTACAGAACAGAGATAGTCAGAGAGCAGAAAAGGCTGACCCTGAGTTGAGCAAAGTGCAATTGCGTGATCCCAGATGGGTTGGTTAGCTGTTGGTAGATTGGATTCAATTGAAGATACTAGCTGAGCTTTGGCATCATCTGTTGTGTTGTGTGTAGGTACGAAATGTGTGCACTACGAAGAAGTTCTAGGTATAATACTTAATACTATAAAATAAACTTATTCTGTATATATGTAATGTGCTCAGTACACCTAGAGCTAAGTTTTGCTTAGTTTGCGCTGTGTGTCGAGTGATCTTGAACGAAAAAAGCAAAACTATGGAATAGCGAGGAAATTACCGCCACCACCACACCACCACCTTTACTTTTCCATTGTAGCGTAAAGTTGAGTTGGTATGAGCTTAACTGTGTGAGATATTGCTGTGAGTCAGTGAAGAGTCAAGTTGAAATCAAGTCTGATTGTAAGTCCAAGTTTGTTATCTTGAATGAAAATGGGCGTTCGCAAGAGTTTTCCTGACTTGGCTTAGTGCTAGCTTGTCTTGTTTCGCTTGCCAGCCTTTTAGATTACAATTTCTTGCGTTTTACTACAATAGTGTTATGTTTAATTTACGCAACTACACTACACTACGAAATTACCATTACCTACTCTCTCCCTCTTTCTATGTGTATATGGTACTTGTGTATATTTCTATGGAAAATATCGACGTGTCAATTCTGTAGTTTAGAGTTTAAAGTTCTTTGTACTTTGACGATGATATTAGTAGCTTTACTACGTTCAGATTAGATAACGTATAAAGTAGTAGGTGTGTGGTCGGTGCGAGTGTACTCAATGTTACTTAAATCTAAAGTTAAATGTGCGAATCACTTTCACCAACCCTGTAATCAAATATCCATTGCCAAATGAATAATGCCCGTTTTCCTTGTACACATCCTTGTGTTTATATAATTGAACGGATAATAGAATAATGTACATACACGTCATATCATATTATGTTTTTTCCCATAATGGATGAACTGTACTGTATTATACTCTATGCACTACACATAGTTTATATTTATATTTACTGATATTTACATATAATATAGGTACATCTTACACTTAGTAAGTGTATAATTTTCGTCACTACGTATGTACATCTAAGAGATGAGGTGTATCTACAGTATCTAGTATGGCTTTACGCTTTACATTGCAACTGTATATACCACTTCGTGTGGGGAAAGCCTTTGAATATCTTATAGCAACATGTTTCACAAGATTTTGATTGGATTTTAACAGTTCGAGTCTGACCTAAACGGAACGAGAGAGAATAAAATAGTTTGTTTGATTTATATGGAAGAGTCGTAAGTGTTTTATAGGTATGTTTTATGGAGTGATTAAGGATGACGACAGGGTCAAAAGTGCTTGGTGGTCGGCATTTGGAATTGATTTTAAACCATTGCTTATTTTATTGAAGGCCACCTTGCTTGGCTTGAGAAACACACATTGTGGAATTACTACTAATGTACTTGTACTATACACTTCTTACTTAATAATAATGCTGTGCATCTTCTTTCATTTCAATTTTCGTGTAACTCCGTGAAACTTTAGCTGACTCTGACATAAGTTCATGACACCACATACCTAATACTACATCTTGCACTAAGATTTTCAAGTTTAGATACTTATAAACCTATCTAATACTAGTACCTACTATTCAATACATAGAAAACAATCGTACTTGAATTCTTTTCGAGGTAAATATTGTACCTGTCCGTAATAGTACTCTGATAGCATGCACTCTGCACTACCTTACATTCACATACAATACATTCACATACAATACATAGTGAAGAAAAAGCGAAGATTGAATTAGGTAGCGTGTGTGTATGTGTGTGGAACTATTGGTTTGCCTTGGCTTTTGCTGTTCTTATGTTTTGTGCGTGGTTTGGCTCTGGAGACTTTTTATTTTTCGGAGTCGAAAGGCGAATACTAAAGGAAATTCCCTATGCCACATCACATACATACAAATACTACAGCATATCCGTTCAAGTTGCAGTTGAATGTTTTTCTTATGACTTTAGTTGACTTGCAATTCCCATTAGACTGCGTAGAAGCGTTACGCTATGTTATATTATATTCTATTACGTCGTTGGATTACATTGTAAAGGATATGTCATTGGGGGCATGATAGCTCGACCATACCAATAGGCGCCTCTCTTTCTAAGTAACTAACTTACCTCAGTCAGTCAGTGTGTGTGTACTACGTACAGATATTCTTTCTTCCACACACCACACACACACTACACTCAATTCGTATACAAACACTAGGAGTATAATATAGAGAAGCTCCACCAGCTCTACTGAGTTGATAGTGCGTTACGTTTTGGATGTTTGTTTGTACGTGATACGAAAGAGCTCGTCTTTTCTCTTTATCTGTATGCATATGTACCTTGTGTCTTTCTTGCCGTCTTTACTGTTTGTGCAAACAGAGAGTGCCAGAGAGAGAGAGAGAGCAAAAGAAGAAGACATGGTATAATGTTAACTATAATATGCTGGGGTACCAATAGCAGACATAGTGTAGAAAAAGAAGATCGAGTTTAACTGAACTTAACGGATGAATAGTAGAAGTATGTAGCAGTAATACAAATAGTAATAGTGTATGTAGAAGGAGCATAGGGAGACTAGTCGGAGTAAAGTAGGAGCCCACAGACAAATACTAGAGCAAGCAAAGCAAGTCAAGTCTAGCCAGGCAGACACATGCACTACTAATATTCTGCCTGCACTGAATGTGAAATGGGAATGCGAATACTAATGTATGTGAACTGTACGGACGGAGTGGAGTAGCAGACGTAAAGTAAAATAGTCACAGCCACCAAAGCGATTGCTGGGGCAGAGAGAGAGAGAGACGGAGACAGGACTTCTTTTATAATACGTTGTTTCACTGCTAGTATGTGATGTAATAATAACGTAAGTCTTAGCGTCACTTTTTCCTTTCTTCGTCTTCTGGTTTCCGTACTATTTCTTTGTGAGATTATGTCATGTAGTAAGGTTGAGTAAATAAATCACTTGTTTTTGAACAGTGGTGTATATAGTGGTGCTCTGGTATGGCTAGAGACAGAAGAGAGAGAGACAGAGAGGGAACGAGGAAGAAAATAAGGTGCCCGGTATGTCAGGATTGTATTTTTTCGCTGCGATTGGCGATTCTTCTCTGAATGACCAAGAAGAGTAATTTATGTAATACTAGTTGTATTTTTTCGAGAAAAGAATTTCAGATTACAATAGTTACTTTGCGCTTATCAGACATTGCATTTTATCTTACATTAAAACCATTGTTTCCATTTTTCTTGACACTACAAGTACCAAAGGATTACTACTTAAGTTTTTCACATTATTACTTATGTTCCTCATGCAGAATTAAAATGCATTACTAAATGCAACTCTGTTTCTTCAAGCGGCTCTATATAGTTGCGCTTTAGTAGTACTTATCGTTAGAGGCTACATGTACATACGTCAAATGTCTGCGTTTGGTAATAAAGTATGTGTAATTTATAGTATAATGTAATGTAGGCATGTGCACCAGTTATGCATTTGAATGAGAACTTGTTCAATTCAATGCGTTCAAGGTCTGTGTAAAAACTGCATTGTATGTCTCAAAATGGTATTAGAGAATATATTACAGCGTGTAGTTAGTTACTAGTCTGTCAGTTCAATTACTTAATGTGCAAGTGGAACTGGCGAGTTTGGTTTACTTTCTCGAAAAAATAAACAGGAAGCAAAAATAGTTAAAGATGGAATACACAAACTACATAAGCATTCACAAGCGAAGCCTTATACATACATGTAGAATTACTACTGCTATGGCATGACAGGCAAACAAGCGAGAATGTAAAAATGATTTTTTAGTTTTCCACATGAATTCATTTACGTGAGCTGTTCGCTTTATATGTAATGAGATGTACGTGTGTTTGTGTCTGTGTGTGTGAATTGAGCGTGTGGACGGCCCTGACTTGACTCAAACTCTCGAAACTTTTAACGAACGTGTAAAATTTTGAAGAAATAAACTAGGATATTGTCACAGTTTATTTGCTTATGTTCGTGCTCTTGTATTAGTTCTTTTCTTGTAAGTTTCTCTGGCTCTGTTCAAATCTCGTCTGGGATTTTAAGTTTTAAGACTCAGGCGTACGTGTTTACTGCCGACGTAAGAACTGATAGTTAAACGAAAATAGTCAAACGCATTATTTGAAAGTCCATTTTAAGCAATTTTCCAAGAGCAGGTGTACACATAGTAGTGAGTTAAGTAACTTTTCTGCTCGAGAAAGAGTGAGCGAGAAACTAAATCTATTTACTTGCCCTGTTTATTAGATTCGATTACTATGCACTGCGCTCCCGTGGATTCCGACTGATGTTCGGATATTAGATCTAGCTAGTAGTTGTAGCAGTAGGATTTGGAATTTGCAAATAATTCTGTTCAGCTGCTGTTGATGATGAACAGGACATGTGTAATGTGACTAGTCGGATTTCTGAGTTTTGTTGATCTATCAGAATTTATGTGACTGTGTGTAGGATAATTTATGTTATGTTTGCAACGGAGCTTAGAAAGACTTTTCCTGAAGCTCAAGTGACTTCACTTGACGGATATGTGTTCCCGAAGACATTAAATTACTCCAGGAGACCAAATCGAATAGACAGAAACAGAATATTGAACACGATGCGACTTAACTAAAATAAAGAATAAATCTACACAGCTCTCTATCTCTCTTTCTCAGCCCATCTCTCTCCTACGTGCAAAATCGTTCTATAAACACGATTTACCTTCTGTGCACTGCACACGACATACTTTAGACACACACACAGATAGAGAAGTGCACACGCACACATAAGACATTCAACATTCACAACATTTGTGAATGAATAAGATGAGCTTCTGTCAATGAAAGATTTTAGATTTAGTCAGAGTGAGTGAGGGAATACAAAAGCAAAGAAAAGGACGAGACGAAGCACACACAGGACACAGATAAGTGATATAAATTAAATAAAACTTTGTGTGCTGCTTTGCAGCTTTTGCCAGACCCAGACGCAAAAACTCTTCAAAACTTTTACGTTGTCTGAAAAGGTAGATTTTTGTCCAGGAGAGGAGAAGGGAAGAAAAAGAACGCATGCATACATGGAGCATCAACGTATGTATGTATACAATCCAATGCAAAGCAATACACTACAACCTACCAACGAAATAAATGAGTGGTGTGTGAGGAATGTAATACAGAGTGATGATTATGTATGAATTGAATCCAATTGAATAGAATCCAATTCAAAAGCAAGAAGTAGTATGTATTGTGAGCGTATATAATAATATAAGAAGTGTACATAAGTACAGATTGTATGGAGATGAGCGTGCTTCTTAAAGGAACAATACAATCCCTGTGTAGAGTTCTATCATTATATTATTATTGGTAGTAGCATTAATAATAAAACTCTTACATACTTATACTACATAGGCTACGAATGAAATGCCTGCATGTACAGACACTGTACTTACACACAGCACAGCCCATAGTGAAATGTGAATTTAGTGAAGTTAGTAGTGTAGTTATCTATATATATGATGTACATTAATGCATTCAATTCTGTTACATTGTTGTGCATTCAATGAGATAAGTACCTAAGAACGGACCAAGAAAACTCTCTGGTATGTATCTCGGCGTATATTAGACTTTTCTTCACAATGTTCACATAACATAATAATAATATAAGATGATGTGCACATGTAATACAGCAGCAAAATTCAAGAGATACCTGTGTAGTGTAATGTGTATGTAGTAAAATACTCGTACGTTTAAGTGTATAGTGAACGTAGTAAGTGCAACACGCGATATATTCTTCTTCTTCTTTTTCTCTTTGGTTTTGTACACTTGTAGTTTGAGATTATAATATAGTAGAGCCAGTCAATACATACCCTAGACACAGGTACCTACACATTATCCCTCTCAAGGTCTGTGCATTCCGATTCGTAATCGTATTTTTTATTGGATCCTGGGGCAAAATTCGTGACGTTGGGCTCGGCTTTTCTCGTCTTTCTATGACAGTTTTTACTTGACCGAGTTCTTTACATTTACACGTAGCTTATAGCTTATATATAGAAGTCTTGTGTGTGAGTATTTGTATGGACAAAGACGTAGTAGTCGTAGTCGCAGCCCTCTCTCACTCTTTCGTCTTCATCTTTCTGTTGTAGTAGTAATACTACTACGATTGAAACATAGTAGAAAATTCTCTTATCAACCTTATCCAGCCAACACTCTACTACACAGCTTTTTGTTCCATTCATCTCAGGCTTCCCATCAAAGGAATTCATGATGCATGCTATCCCCATTATCATATGCGACTGTGTACATTTCACTTTTTACATCTCTATTTCCCTTTTATTTGCCTTGTGCCTCTTTTAGTGTATAACCATCAGAAATATCACATTATATTATGCCTACCTAATTTAGTATTTTCTAGTGTACCTATTGGTATCGTGCTACATAAAATCGGATGAAAATTATTAATTGTGAAATCACTTATTAATGTCCTATATAGCACAATAAACGACACTAAATACATTTCAAACATACAATTCCTTGTGTAACATTGTGTAATCTTTACTTTACAACGCAAAGACCCTAGATTAATCTGTTATATTTCAAGTTTGTAATAGAATTTACGATGATTAAAAAACGTAATGCAGTCAATAAATCCAACATCAATCGTGTTGCATTTTTTAAATTATCGTTTGATGAATTGTGTAAGTAATCATCGCTACCTTAATAGTATTAGTAGATAAATATTTTCGGTTAAAATTAGATATACATAGATATGGAATGTTTTAGGAATACTTGAGCCTGAGTATTGGACTAAAAAAGCTGGGAGAAGGAGAATAAAATTTTGAAGGTTTTCTATGTGCGTATACACGAAATTCTCAACAGTATTGTCTTGTCTTGTGTGACAGAAGGATACTCGGTGTAAAACATGTAGTAACTCGACTGCCCATTCAATTTTGCGGAGATGCGGCGTTCTTGTTACTAAGAGTGGGGCCAAGCACAGGGAAGTGAAGACAATCACAGTCTCTCTGCTTTATAAGAATGTGTGTTGGTTGGATGGTTAGGAAGGAATGGCATGGTCTTGTGTGTCATGTCAACTCAAGTCAAGTCTGCAATGACAGCAGCCGGCATCTCATCTTCTGCCTTGTCGTGTGTGTCATTCCTCTTGTGACTTTGCCTTTGTTACATTGCATTGCTTTACTTTCCTCTCGTCTCTCAGTCCTTCTTTTTCTTCCTCTTCCACTTCTTCCACTATTACTAAAGCACGAGTATAATATGTATCCACACAGAAACACTGCCACCACACACACCAGAGTGTTCTATGTATATATGTGTAGGTATACTGCATGGAGTGTAGTAGGGGCGACACTCAAGACTCAACTCAACTCTGTATTTGGCATGGTCGAGAATCCTATTTGAAACGAGCTCATTTGCATCCAAGAGAATTTCGCTTTATTGAATCTCGGCATCTACTACAAGCTTTCTACGTAATGTAACTTCCATACATATTAGATCTCGCAGAGTCAAGAAAGGAAACCACTTCTCACTGTTCTTCTGTCGTGAACTGTGTAGTTTCTACACTTACCGCACTAAAGTTACAGTAAAAACTACAAAAGGATGCGATACGTGTATAATATAATAATAATGCATTTTCCCAGAATCCTTGTGTATATACGTACACACATATAAGTAAGTATAACTTATAACTTGTTTCCATAAAATATATTAAATACATTGTGTGTGTACAGTATTTCGTTTTTAGTTTGTTTTCTTGTGTCGTTCTTTCTTCTAGCTTTTTATGATTTTGTCGATCTACCTTATTTAGTATTTAGTTTTTGGTTTGAGCGCAAGTGTTTAGAGTGGAAGTATTAGTCATACTGTGTGAACTACATATTATATATACAGTAAGTTCGTAAGAATATGATGTTATACTGTTGCATGTAAGTTAGTATGTAATACTCTTCTAGCAATATGCAGTACGTAGAAGTATGTATAATATTTTATTTTTCCGTACAAAGTTGAATGTAATACAGAATGTCACTACTACATTGCATACTAATATATTGTGTAGCACTAGAGAATTTCCAAGAATTTTGCTGATCATAAGTGCTTCACATATAACACTAGAAGTAGTGCATACTGGTTGGAGAATATTTGCTACATATGAAAATGTAGTGACACAGACTTTGTTATACATTTGCAGAGTGATAATAAACAAGTAGCGGCGCACTTTAGAAACTACATGGTGTAGTGTAGTGAGTTGGACTCAAGTGCAGATTCTCTCATTGTCAATATAATATAAAAAGTACTTGAATTCAATACGTGTGCCTTCAGCTTCGGATCAAAATCAAGACTAAAAAGAGCCCGTCAACGCACACACTTGAGTTGCTCCTCGAGGAGACTCACGTACTCGGGCTTCACTCCAAATCCTACTACTCTCCATAATAATTTCGTCGTTTCCTTTGACGAGAAGAGTACATTGAATCTCTCCTACTCGTATTATAATATGTGCTACTAGTAGAATTGTGTCTCGCGTATGTATTCACATTAATAGATGCACATACACAAAATCATTATAGTAGCTACTACCTTGTGCTATGTACCTTGCCTTGGTAGGTAGATACTATAAAGCTACACTTTAGTAGTACATATTTTAGAGTGTATTCAAGTATGTAGTACAGACATTACACTCATATTATAAGGAATACATAAAATATACGAAAGTGTACATGCCGACAATATTCGACTTTATGCAAAATCCCTTATTATTAGTAGCGATGCCTTTATTTCTTTACACAGTGAACTTAAGCGAGCATAATAACAGAACAGACTTTCCTAGAATACATCAGAAAAGAAAGAAAGAGGAAAAAAGTGTATAAATTGAGATGACTTGAGTTGTCGTGTGTTCAATACGGGCATTCGGCTTCTTTCTCTTTGTGACTGTGATGTGACATTTGCCCAGGCAGAGTGTAGTCATCGAGTTGAGGACTAGAATACACTCACGTTTACATCCTTATATTAGTACTACGAGAAATAAATTCCCTATTTCTCTATATATACACATTTCATGTATAAAAGGAAATATTCCATTAGTATTACACATAGCAAGTGCAATGTGGAACACTCTATACATGTAATACAACCACTACTACTACAACATACTAGTAGTAGTAAAAGCTTTGATTTTGTCCAAAGTTGGTTTGGTAGTCCTTGATTGCGTTCTCTCTTCGTTTGTCCTACGTCACAAACCTCGACTTGTGTAGAAAATATATATATAGCTCTACTGCAGAAATACTGTGTGTTATTATGTAACCTGCTACTAGCCTGTATGTATATCTGTGCAAGCGATCTACAAGAAAACTTGGTGCCATGCTCTACTACTACAGAATAATACTATGAATGCTTCTAGGCTTGGTATTGGTATTGGTACTATGATGGTGGAGGAGTATGGATTATACTATTCTGTTATATGTTCATACATATGAGGTAGACAGACATACATACCTAGTACACATAGCGTGCTATGTGTATAAGGTATATTGTAATGCATGTAGTTGATACGTCTCTGGTAATCTAATGTAATGTGATGCGAATCCAATTCGGAGACACTGTTAGTAGACTTCTAGTCAGAGTCAATAACCATTGAAAGTGAAGCTGACTGTGTTAGCTGATGCTTGGTGACTTGACTGAGCCTCATTCTTTCCTCCATTTTTTCCAGAGTGGTTTGGTTTGTCGATTGTCATCGTGAGTGAGCCTCTTGAGTTCTACACACTGTTTACTAGGAGTACAGCCACAGCCAGAGAGACTCGACCAGACTAAATACTGATTTGCTTTGTTTGGCTTTCATTCTCCAAGTCATCCTCAGCTTTTATATCGCTCTCTCTCTCTATGTGTATATGTACGAATGTCTCCAGCACTGCATGCAATGTAATATAATGTAATGACGATTATAATACATACCTCCTAGTAAATGCCTACTGCACATGAGAATGCGATGCAATTCGATCATAGTATTCTGTAGTACATACGAAGCACACAGAACTCTACTTTTTATATCTGCAAGTCTTAGATTTTATACAAACATTCATTTCATACATTGCATTTAGTAGTATTTCATCCATTCAGTTTCGTTTCTCCTTGAAAGTTTCATGCAGTAATTCCTATTTTCAATTTTTCCTTTGTGTGTTTCACTCTTCAACATATTATGCATAATATCTTACATCGTTATATTCGCTAAACTTCTTGCTACTGCTAATCGCACTCAAAATCATCATCCTTCCCAGGAATGTATAATATACGTGCCTCCATATAAACAGCAGTGTGTACCTACTACATAGGACAATGCATTTTATTGTGTTGTACAGAGTCCATAGCATAAACATATTGAGGAATGTCTGTATTATGTTAACAAACATAGATACTACGGATATTATTATACATTGTATTGTAATATGAAGTAATAGAATATACCTATAAAAATATGCATGCCTGGTATATACAGAGTATTTACACAAAAGACTTACTAAACACATAATATTATATAGAACATTGAATATTTTGATGATACATTTCCCATTCACTGTGTAGTAGTAGTAGCAGCACAATAGTAGTTACTATAATTTGCTTTGCCATTCTTCCCAACTTTTTCTTTGTTTAACAATTATTGGTTCACAATATATAATAGATAATCTACCTAAGTACAAGTATTTGTTTTGCCACGGTCCATTTATATTATTCATGTAAGTATTAGGCAGGTAAATACACACAGACAGTTGGTTACTTTCAACTCGGCTTTTACTATACGTGCACTATTATCACTACCTTTTTCAATGTGTATAGTTACATTACTGTACAGACATCATTTATAGGATATGTATGTGATACATACAATTATAATACATATATGAGTGTTCTTGTCTAGTTTATGTAGCTAACGCAACGTACGTTCTTTCATTCAAGTTTAATAACTACCTTTCGTGGTTTAGTTTGGTTTTGCTGACTCTTCTATACAGTAAAAGGCATTGGCATGGCATGGGCTACTACTATTACTACAACATTGTGCTGGTAGATAAGAACTAAAAGGAATAGTAATAGTAATAGTAGTGTAGTAGTAGTAGTAGAATTAGAAGAGTGAACGATGGCTAGGACGACGACATGAAGCTATTGCTATGGCAGACAATCGTACATGGTAGTGGTACTTACAATGAAACAGACAACAGTACTTTGTTCAATATTTAGTATTCTGCACAAGTTGAACATTTCCTTAGTGTTGGTGGATCGAGTGGAGTGAAGCTATGCAGGTCTTACATAGTACATTCACGAGATTCCTATAGAATTTTATGTATACATACAGAAAGAGAGCTACTGCATTCACATGCCACACAGAGCAAGTACGGTATTAACAATTTAAATATGAGAGTGGAAAAGTTTGTTTATGAAACGACTGATTTGTGTAGAGCGGACGAGCGATTATGGGACTATTATTTCACTATTTCTTTTCCCCATTTGTGTTTACTCTCTTTCTCTCTTTTTATTCGCCAGTTAGCTTTGGCTTTTGACTGTGTGGATATTTAAGGCGCATTTTGTATCTCCACTGTATACACTGAAGCTGTATGAGTGTATAAAAGTATAGGTACAGAGATATTACTGTGTTCCAACGTATATACCTACTACAATGGATTATTGCAAGGCAAGAGCATTTACATTTTGGTCGTAATACATATTCTCCTCGGATTGAGAGTGAACTAGTAGTTTTCAAGCTCTTAAATTACACATAAGTACTCGTAGTATTGTTAGTATATGTGTGCGGATTTCTTTTAATGTTGTCTGGACAAGCATCGTTGACTATTATGTGTACATATATACAGCAAGACTATTAGTACACAAAAGCAAAGGAAAACTAATACAGAAATTCCTGACTGTTTGTTTTACAGTACGTAAGTATAGTTATATACAGTGGCAGTTTTCTAGACATAGAAGCTTGGCTGGGTGGTGGATGTTAAACTTTTATGAATAAACTTTTCCAGGCTCTTCTGGCTTTACACTAGCGTAGTACAAATGTATGTATAAGTATTCCTTGTACAAATATATCATATCGAATGGTATAGTGCTACATATTCTAGTACCTACTACTATGTATATACGAGTAGTGAGAGTCAGGTCTTTCCCTCAGATCGTGAGTATGGTAATGAAATATGAATAAAAGTATTTTTGAGGTTGGGTTATGTTATGTTATGCATGCTGTTGCTTTATTCTCGTCGTCTGCTATTCTTTCAGTCTCGTCATTGTTAGCAGAGTATAGAGTATTTGTAGAACGAGACGATGTATATGTAATGGTATGAAGGATGGAAAGGAGGAAAGACGAAGGTTTGTACTTTGTACTATCCATTGCATATCTTATTCTGGGGTTGTATTTGTACTCCGGCGACAGTCTTTATGCTAACTGTACCAGAATCAGTATGCACAGTGTTTAGAATATTTTCATCACATCAGTTCTATGAAATAAGCTGAGATGTGCACTAAAATGGTTTTATACACTTGTATCATAAATGCAAATATGACTATTATATTCCAGTAGTGAAACTACTACGTAGTACCATCATATAATATGAAATAGCATCAGTGCAAGCACTACACTACAGTACAAGGCCACAAAAGCAAGCAAAGAGGTGTGCATGCATAAACACATTTAGAATTGATAGTTGACACAGTGGAGTGACAAAATGAGAGCTTCTTCTGTTTTTCAAGAATAGTAAAAGTAACCAAAGAAAACTAAACTCACCATCTCAGAGTCACGCATGCTAATGTATGCACGTTGTACAGATATATAATAGAAAAAGCAAAAAGACATTCAGATCCTTTCACAGTTAGCTCCGTAACGTACCCAAGTACCTACTAAGATATATTATCAGAAAGTCATAGCATCAATTCTGTGTGTGAGTAAGCGACTGCTATTGCTATTATATACTGCTACTAACACTATCATTATACTACATACATACACCTACATACATAGTCTGCTAAAGTTGGAAAGGAATTTTGAGGGAGAATCTCTTTTCTCTTTTCTAGGTTCCTTATCGTCGTCTTTTGTACGAAAAGAGCTTGCTACTACGATTTGACTTGTATTTTCTGTCTCGTCGTTATTTCCAAGTGTTTTTCTGAGCAATGGAGAAAGCACGGAGAGAGACAGAGAAAACCTGCCCTGTCTGACCATACCTTATAATATTATCTACAGATATATCTACGTATACGTACATTGTACCTATCTACAGTATATAATACATGCAACTCGCAATTGTTATATTTTATACCGATGGAGAGAAATTTCACGTAAAAGCCTCGAGTATCCAGAGTTTAAGTAGAATGATGTAGGGATGAGTTTGTTCAGTTCAGATCGGTGAAGCTCAACTATCTTGGTATAAAATGTAATGTGGAACCGGAGAGAGAGAGAAGGGGAAACGTGAATATGAATGTAAAAGAGCAGGCGAGGCAGCTCATTGTTCACAAGAATATGAGATATGCTTATTTCTTGCGTCGTGTGTCATGGCATGGCCTACGATGGTCTTTTTCTCTCTCTCTCCCGAACATTTGCCTCTCTCAGATCTACTCGACTCTCTTTCCCTTCATCTTCTTCTTCTTCTTTTCCTCCTTCCTTTTTCATTCAATATTACTTGAGCTGAGCTTAGCACAGATGACGTAGCTCACTTTTCCACATCTACTCACTCTTAGGTAATATAAGTGAAGTCGGAAATTTTCTGTGCTTCTCAAATTCTACATTTCCCAAAGAAACAGCACAGCATCTCATCCGTTTCATATAGTAATAATAATAATATAACCACATACACAGTATCTGTACTGATAGCAGAAACACAGTGGTATGGCATGGCCATGGTGGTAAGCCGGTACATATACAGCGATGTTGACTATGACTAAGTGTATTATCAACGAGAGGGAAACTAAGGATCCCGCTATACAAGACTAATGCAAAAAAGCTGATTTCGTCTTTGTCTCGCGTCTTTGTAGTTGTGTAGCCTGTGCTTGTGAACCCTGAAACAGAGTGTGAGACTACACGAGTGTTGTTATAATATTGTGTTGTTAAAATTTTGCTTCTTAGAGATGAGTCTGCCGCAGTGTAGTGGATTTGGTTGGGTATGGTTGGTTGGTGGTGTGCATATTACAGAAAAGTGATAGATAAATAATGCGGTATGCATTGCGTATGCTGTGCTACACTTGACGTCTGTGAAAGGAGTTTGTAATATTCTGATCTCGCAGGACTTTCATATTGTCGTCATGTCATACTAGTACCTATAAGCAGTACATGACAAACTGTATATATCATTTGAATATGTGTGTATGCTTTGTATTACATAGGGAGAGTTATACTACTTAAATAAAAATATGTTTAGACTTGGTATGGAGTATATATGTACTATGTAGCAAAAAGACTGGTTAACAATAAGCTTGAGTTGAGTTGACATTTTCCAGAGCACAGTCTTCATTCTCAATGCATCAGCTTTTACGATATTGAAACATGGTGTAATGCTTATGATTGTTATTACCACACAGCCCCTTATGGGAGTTTTTTAGATGCTGCAGAATTAGGTGAGATATAAGGTATAAGCTGTAGAACGTACGTTTTGTGTTTGCTTGAGTTTTTTGATAGTAGATGATTAGACAAGGATATGAAGGAAGAAAACGAACAAGACGATATTATGGATAAGACGGAATGGAAAAACTATCTTTGGTGTTAATACAATGGATGATATACCTATTTACTGGAATATAAAGGGTTTAGTGTACGAGAAATATAAGAAAAGTTACGGAGGATGATGATGGTTGTTGGTATGAGATGGAATTGCCTCTTGTGCTTGCACGCAGGAATGAAATAAATTCCCAGAGTACCTTGTGTAACCTTAGCCTCATCTAGTTTAGGTGCATTCCACTTGCTCTCTCGAGGAATTTCTCAGTTGAATCTCTGACTCGACTTTTTCTTCTTTGGAAATTCTTTCGAGCAGGCTTCTTAACAGATAGAATTTGTGTCAGTTTAGTCAGAACCAAAATCATGTTCTGCTAATAGTCAAACACATAGTAGAAATCCTATCATTCTCTTTCTCCTTTCTATTCTCTAACAATGAAAATTAAATAACAATATCTATCCCATACTATACTACAATATACCACACCCACCTCCATATTTTCAGAATTATCCCCCTAAGACATAATTTAAAAACTTTGTATTTCTCTCTTGTACAAATTCGACAGATATTTCTCGACAAAATTCTCTCAAAGTATATAAGTACATATTATCTGCCATAACATAATTTTATCCTTAAAATAAACATATTGCTAATAATTCTACCTTTAGATCATTTGA
>JAQFYB010000064.1:0-95133 GCA_034694085.1 Pogonognathellus longicornis
GTCGATTTAATGCATAGGCGAGTGTGGGAGGTTGAGTAGGGCTAATGCACGTAGCGTTACTTATTGATGACCCTGTAGGTATATCACAACCTAACATGATGCTATTACAGTGACGCTGATGGGCAATCATATTAAGCTTAGACATTGATAGAACACTTCAATTACATGTTACAGCATTTATCCATAATTATTAACTACCTACCTATACACAATGTGAAACAATTGACATTGGAAAATATTTAAGAAAACAAGATATTCCTTCCATAGAAAGAAAGTAGGTAAATATACGATATATGATATATTAATAACACTATTATCTTTCAAATTGATAATGTTAGTTTGTTTATGTGCTGTTATTAGATGTGGTAGTTGAAGTACGATTGGGCATTCCACTGTAGTCAGTTTGACTTGTAAAGCTGTCGAAATCCCGGAGAAAGCTTGGTTTAGGCTGGGGAAGCGGAGGAAGATCGTGATGACTGCATGCTACAGGTTCAATTTTGAAGAAGTTATCTTTCAATGCCTAAGTACACAAATACATAATAACAAAATGCATTCGTTCATATTGGTATGTCGTATTATCGCTAATTATTAAAAGTGAAAGCAGTATAAATAAAAAAGTAGACACAATTATATAGGTAATAGTATAGATACATATATGTACATTTTTTGCTGACAGTCTTGATTTTGAATCATAAAGGAGAAATTGGGAAAGAAACTCCGTGGATCCAGGTACTTCAGACGGGACTAATTTCTCCAGAGGTACAGCTTTCATTTTCATGAATGATATTTTGTTATAATCAGGCAAATCTGTACTTCCAGGCCAAATGATTTCATCTGGTGTTCCCAGACTTGCAATAACCTTGTAGAGCTGGTCAATATCATTTTCACCCTAGGATAAAACATTAAATTACACTACTACAGCTATACAGTATTTAGCATAACTTTTGTTTCAAGTCGCTATAAAATTTCTTTACCGGAAATAGTGGTTCTCCTTTCAACATTTCGGCGAAAATAGCTCCAGCAGCCCAGAGGTCAACTCCTTCGTCGTAATATCGAGCACCATACAATAATTCTGGAGATCGATACCAGCGTGTAGCCACTTGATGCGAATAAGCCGTTTTATTTATCTTGTCATCAAAAAATAGACGACACAATCCAAAGTCCCCGATTTTCAAAATTCCACTGTCAGCAATTAGCAGATTAGCAGGTTTAAGATCCTGAAACAAATGAACATCACATTTATATTTTACAGCTTATAAAAGCAACTATATCAATGCAAGTACTTGTTACAAATTGATATGATTTTAAATGAAAATAGAATTAAACTTACCCTGTGCATGATGCTATGGTCATGTAGATAGTCTAGACCCTTTAATATCATTTGCATGTAACATTTCGATTGCCCCCCTTTTAATTTGTACGCATCCAAAATTTCCCATAAATTAGAAGGCATGAATTCAAAAACGAGAACAAAGCTAAGTCCTTGAGGAAATACGTCTATTAAATAAACGATGTTTTCGTGCTCTACGCATTGCAAAGCTTTTATTTCCCTTATGACAGGAACTGGGATTCCTTCTTCAGTTATTTTCTTCAGGGTGACCTTTTTAAGTGCGACGATATCCCCACTAGGAATATGCTGAGCTTTCAGAACTATCCCGTGTGCTCCTTCCCCCACAGTTGCTAAAACATCATACTCATTCATAGCTAAAAAACAAAAGAAATTAGCCCAGTAAAAGTAATTGCACATTTCACTGGTAATCTGTATTTTTTTATTTTGAATTAGTTTACTTCGAATACACAAATATACAAAATGTAGAAAATCAGGAAATTACCTGTGGGTTTATTGTATTGCTAATTAATTGCACAGTAACTTTCTCACACACACAGAGCACCCGACCTGGAGCCTTTAGCAAGAGGGTTCCATTTCCATCGAGAAGTGCAAAAGCAATGACGATGATGATGTTTATTGAATTACAGTCAATTCAGCTGCTGAATATCATATGCTCGTCATTGAACCGTTTCCAGGCAATTTTGACACAACAAACCCTTTATACAAACTGAACTCTTTACACGCTCTGAATACCGGGTAGAATAGCGGTTGCACTAGCACGCAATCTGTAATGTCACGTGTGAGTAATTTACATGCAAATGACACATACTTATCCTATGCACAATGCACTAACGTTGTGTCAATAAAGTTCACTTAACACAATTTTCCATACAAATTAAAAAACCAAGTGTATTGTCAAGTGCATGATATTGATCAACATTCATTTACATTATTATTATTACAACATTGATGAATAGACGTAAGGGATTTTAGTCAATTGGATTTGTCAAGCAGGTTCTAATATGAATGAATAATTGACCAATTAATAGAATTGTACTGTGGAAAAAGTTATTTATAACTTAAAATAGTAATCATTGCATTTACAAACTCACATCCTATGTTTAAGGTTATTTTCTAATGTAGCTCTAGCTATGTAATGTTAAACAAATGCATTGGGGCGACTTGAGTTTATTGTTAAAGAATGATCTGGCTAAGCAAACTACTTTAGCTACTATCACGCGATTGTTAGGTAGGGCTGCTGGCTGCTTCGCTGCTTGAGTCAGCTTGAGACTTGAGACACCGGTATTGTTATTGCGATGTACCTCAATAAATAATATTATTCATTGTAATCTGTCTGGACAATCACATTGGGATTGTAACGAATGTTCATTTGAAAATCTTCTCTTTGATAATACTAATACGTGATACATTATTCACATTTGTTCGAGTAGAATGATTAAACTCATTCCTAACTGAACTGATCATTCACAAAAATAAATTAATACAAAATGTTACTATGACGTGATGCATAATAATAACTCAAACGTAACAAAATAATAAAATTGAACTGAGACAGGGACCACAGGGCAAGACAAATGAGAACAGCATCATTTATACAATAATAATAAAATAACTCCACATCTCATTATAAAAAGAGAAATATTATAGGCAGAAGCAGTATCATTAGTTTTGTACACATGCAGTCTCTGTTCTCACTTCTTTGTATTGCGGAATCGTTTGACAAACAATAATTTATTATTGTTTATTGTTAATGTACAATCATGTCCTCATAAAAACATACATTTCTGAAAATGACAATATGCGACTTTCTCGGTGGTTGGATTGCCGGTAAGAAAGAACATTACGTACTGTTGTGTAAGCAGTTGTATGCATCTTGCACCTTATACTCAACTCTCGAAGACTTGAATAATATCAAACAATATTTTAACTTAAATTCAGGTATGGTTGGATTGACAGTGGGCCATCCCGTAGATACAGTGAAAATTCGTCAGCAAATTGGTCAAGTGAGCACGAAGGAAGCAATTGGAAATATTTACAAATCACGAGGATGGAAAGGTTAATGATTAAACCGCTTTATTATTAATACACGGTTTAAGGAGTTTCTTTATGTATGTTTTCTCATTTATTAAACCATCACAAACATGAGTAAACCCATACGATATTGTATGTATCCTTATGCGTAGTTTTGGTTATCTGCTTAGACTTTACACAATGACAGGCAAAATATTTGCATTTTTAATTTATGTTAAAGGTGTTATGGCTTTAGGATTCCAACATATCTTTCGCTTTAGTTTTATAAGGCCATTATATGTAATTCAATTACGCTTAATCATCTTTAGAAATATTCCCTTTTGCAGGCTTTTTTCGTGGTTTGCCTATACCTATGCTTGCAAATGGTTTCTTAAGTGGTATTTTCTTTTCAATCTACGGATGGGCAGTGGACTCGATTGTCGAGTATAGAACAGACGGCGAATTACCCGTAGATGTAGGTAATGTCGTCTTGAATGAAATAAAAGTTACAATAGAAGAGGACAATTTGCTATTAAATCCCGAGGATGCACCAATACTAACAACTCCTAAGAAAACATTCAATCCTTATAAGCCAAAAGAATTTTCGTCGGCCTATGCCAGATACAACAAAGTAAATTCAGATTCATTAAATATCTGTAGATATAACATTCTCTGTAATTGGTAATCATAAATGTAAAAAATTAATTTTATGTTGCTCATTGAAAATACTCGATTATTGTCCCACACAGCAAAACGAACAAGCCACTTACGGGGACTGCTTAATTGGAGGTTCCTTCGCTAGTTTTATAGTGATGTCTTTATCCAGTCCTGTGGATCTGATAAAGGTGAAACTACAGGGGCACATGGTAAAAGTGAATCAAAGGAATTATAAGAACGAGATGCATGTTATAAAACGGGTTTATCAGTACCAGGGAATCAAAGGTTTCAATTATATTTTATATAAATCGTGTAAAAATATTAATTTACTTTGTTTAATTAATAGTTTAATCAAATATACTATAAAAATTTCAGGCTTTTATAAAGGAGCAAGGCCATTGGCTTTAAGGTACATATTTTTCAAAAAATTATGCACTTTAAAAAAACATTTCAGGAGATCATGCAATAGAAACCCCACGGGATAAAATACCAGTACATTCCATAATGTATATTATGTATATTATCCATGGGAGAAAATTGCATGGGTTTGTATCATAAAATAATTATTTGATTTTGGAATTTTCAATTTACATATTTAGGAACTTTTTTGGTGGATTAGTTAATTGTGTTTTAATGAAAGCTTGCGTGGACATGTACCCAGAAAGTCCTCAATATTGGTATCAGTTTATTCCTGCGGCTATTACGGCAGGTTATTTATTTATTCTTACGATTTTCATTTGCATTCAAATAATTTTTATGGAAATATATTTTAAACTAGTATATATGATTCTCTAAGTTTACTTGAAAGAGAAATTTTTCATACCCAGGGATGGTTTCGTGGTGGGTCGTAGTGCCTTTGGATGTGATAAAGACAAGAATGCAATTAGACACTCTGACAAGGCCTCGATACAAAAGCATGGCCGACTGTGGAACTCAAATAGTAGCGAGACATGGATATAAAGGTCTATTCAGGGGGATATGGTTATTATCCTTGAGATCACTTCCTGTTCAAGCGTCCACTTATCTTATTTACGAATATTTTCACACAAACTGTAAAGAACACCATCGTCTTTCGCAATAATGATTGCAAAATTGCAAGACAAGGTAAACTTTCAATATGGTCTTTTGCAGTTTCAGCGTCAAAATGTATACCAAAATATCAATTCGGGCAGAGCAATTATTGTCCACTTGTATTATAGACCTTGAGACAAATCAGTCAAAATTAAAACTGTATTTGAATATTATTAACTACTTCCGGTACAGTTTAGACAAAGACCAAAAATGTCCTAAATAATTATTACTTTACTTATAACTGCTAGGAAAGATCCACAATATTTTTTAATTTATAATTTTTTAGAACATTTCTGTATCAATTATTTTCAAGAATATGTGGTACATTTTTATCAATAAAAGCAACGTTGAGTTTTTAAATAGATGTAGTATGTTCAATGTCCTTTCTTCTGTATCACGGCAATTACGGTGGTGGAAATATCTTGGGAGTCCAATGGGAGGAGAAAATCGAAAAATAGGGAATAATAAAACAAGGCAAAATTATGATAGCCTAAAATTCATTAAAAAATTCGAAATTGAAATGAAACTCAAAATTCCAAACTTTCAGTTTATATAATTTTCTTAAATACCTACCTACTTCTCTATTGTTTGTGGTGATTTTTACTATAGTCTATACAATAAATATAAATACATATAATATACAATAGTTTCAGTAAAAAACTAAATCTCCATCATTAAATCCTAAGGACAATCCGATTGTACAATGGAAACCCACGAGGGCCAGCACTCATGTATGTATAAGGACGTTTTTAGACTTTAGGCTGCAAATAATCCCTTATTTCCGGAATCCGGAGGGGTCACATGTCCTCGTGCCCCTCTAAATATGCCATTGTTCATATTATATGCAATCTCATGTACTGTTTAATATAAGCCACCACAATAAAACTGTTGCGTGCAATAATTCAGTCAAGCCTACAATAAAATTAAGATGTTCATCTCTTGATACTGAACAAATACCATGATAATAATTCCCAATTCATACATTGATAATGAATTTCGGGAAGTATTGTTCAGACTATCATTTTATGTATATAAGTCCGAAATACATGCAACGTTTAATTCAGTAGTTTGCAAACTCTGTAACTGTGAAGATTTGCCGTTTCTTAGTCACTAATAGAATACCAATTTCATCATGAATTTAGCGTTATTTCTTGGAGGTTGTGCCATTTTTTGTATGTGCATACTTCAAACTAGTGCAGGTCCTCCTCTTCAAATGGAGATAGAGGAGCCTTTGTTTCCGGATGTAGTTTCTGCTCGTCCAAGATATATAATGCCTGATTATCACTTACCTAAACAATTTAAACCAAGTCACTACACCTTGAGACTTAGACCAATTTTCGAAGATGGGCCCGATCAGTTCAAAGTTCCAGGCTCCGTTACAATCTTAGCCGATTGTATAAATAACTCCACAAATATAACATTACACATCAATGGGGTGGATATAGACCACGAATCTGTCAAGGTACTCTTATAAGGATTAATTTACATAGTTATTTTATACATGTAATTATAATTAATTGATGTGATTTTTATATAAATATACTTTCTCAAATATTAGTACATTTATTGTTGTGTTTGATACTTATAGTCAACTCAACATTACCTATAAAATATTAAAACTGGGAAACAAACATTGTAGGTACATATATGGCAACATTACACATAAATTAGGGACTTATGCAAATAAACTTTTTACATACTATGTGTATACCTACACTTTATTTGCCTTTTGTGATGCAATGTCACTCGATGATATTGTCAAAGAATGCAATGTCCATTTATAGATCCACTATCCAACTCTATAAAATCTATAGAATCATAGATGTAGGAAAACTTTTGTGTTTATTAAAATATTAAATGATTACATGATACAGAGTATTTGTATACTTATAAATACTTATATATAAAATTACTCTGCATACATTTTACATGTTAAGATGATATGTTAGTTATAATCTATAACGATGCTTTTTGTGAAACAAAAGATTCAAGATGTAGCCTCAAACACCGAAATATCTCGACGAGATTATTCTACAGATGAGGAGAACCAAATATACATCATCCATACAGACAGCCCACTTTTACAAGGGAGACAATACTCGATATCCATAACATTTAATGCTACAGCAGGAGGCACCAGTCAAGTGTTAGGAATGTATCACAGAAGCTACACTAAGCCGGGCGGACAGATAAAGTGAGTGCTTAATTGTCCATAAAAAAATAATATCATAATAATATTATCATCTCTGGATGTAAGCTTGTTATTATACTCATCATGCAAATATAATCACACAATAGAAATACAATCGATACAACAATAAATGTTTATTACACTAACCAAAAGAATCCTTTATATTACACAGGAATCTGATTCTAACAAAGCTGGAAGCTGTCGGTGCCCGCATGATATTTCCATGTTTTGATGAGCCTGCTTTGAAGGCCACATTTGATGTCAGCATCGCTCACACAATGGAATACAATACTCTTTGCAATATGCCCAAAAACCAAGAAAACATTTCTGAGTTACGCAAAATTGTTGTTGCACTAATACAAATTATATTTATTATGCCTCTATTTTACAACATGGATAACTAATCAATACAATAACTAACAGCACAATGTGACTGTGAGGGAGATACTGATAATGTGATTATAAATTAAGTATTGTTTTTTACTGCAGTCCATCTCTGGTAGGATGGTACTGGGACCATTACGAAACGTCTGTTAGCATGTCCACATATCTACTTGCAATTATCGTGTCCGATTTCACAAGTGTGGATGCTGAAGATGGCTTGTATGAAAAACCTGTCAAGGTAGAAAATATTCTAACTCTTGTCTTTTGGTTATAATAAGACAAAGAGGTATTTCCTGAATATGTATTTGTATGCAATATCTGCATATAGACTTGGGCTGCTCCACATCATATAGACAATGGTGGAGGGGAGTACGGAGTAAACGACACTGCAAACATGATGAAATATTTTGAGACTTTGTATGATCTCAAATATCCACTTCCAAAAATGGACTCGGCAGCACTTCCGGGCTTTTCTTCAGGTGCTATGGAACAATGGGGACTGATTACATACAGGTAGTTTAGAATTTATATACCTAGAATGGGTATTATACAAATATCTGTATTGTAATATGCAATGCATAAGTACAATAGTAAGATTGAAATATTTTCAGGGAAGATTATTTACTGTACTTCGAAGGAGAAACTACTGAAATTCAACGAAGACGTGTATCTGAGGTAATTGCTCATGAACTGGCGCATCAATGGTTTGGGAACATTGTCACTATGGAATGGTACTACAATAATTATAATTACATATTACAGTACATAAGTCGCACATAATACCTACTTAATATGTAATGACATACCATGCCTGTAGTCTGTGCAAACTGTGCAAGAATAAGTCTCAAGTGCCCCCGAATTTTCGTTTCTTAAATGTTTTTGTTATGATGCGTCATTACTAGGTGGGATGATTTATGGCTTAATGAGGGTTTTGCGACATACATTGAAAAACTTGGTCTACACCAATTTCACCCAGAATTTCAATCTGACAACTTAATTGTGGCAGACGATATGCAATCTTCAATGGTTCGAGATGCGCAACCTAATTCCCTGACTGTTCATTACGACGGAGACAATTTGAGTGCCATTGTGTACAGCAAAGCCGCATGTCTCATCCGAATGATGGTTGCTTTCTTAACAGAATCTACATTCCAAACTGCCATCAATGAGTATTTAAAAGTTCAGTAAGTTGGACATACATTAAAATAAAGTAACAGTTAGGTAACGCAATTCCAGCATAGAGTATGTCCTAATCAATTCTCTTACAGTTCTTGGGGCAATGCAGTTCAAGACGATTTATTTGAAATACTAACTGCTCAAGGTCATAAAGATGGTACTCTTGCATCGGAAATAACTGTTAAAGAAATCATGGATACATGGACACGTCAGACAGGATTTCCATTGATTAGAGTTAATCGCGTTAGCAATAATCGCGTTTATATTTCTCAGGTAATACTTTATATCTATAAATGTGGTTGGAACAACCATGCATGAATCTTTCATAGTGTAGAGTTGAAGAAAGCGGATTCGTGTACTTAAAAATATAATCGTCAAATGAAAGCTTAAAATATATTGGGATTGCTGACATTTTCAGGAAAGATTTGGTCATTCCGCTCCACTGATCGATACTACAGTTCTGAATGATAAGCATTTATGGCATGTGCCAATAAGTTACTATACTGAGGCCGATTCTGATTATGGACAAAAAAATCAACAGCCTAAACTTTGGTTACCAAAAACAACCCTTTTAACCAATCATGTACTTGATATTTCAAAATGGATCATTGTCAATACCGACGCAAGAGGTATGAACTATAACCATTTTGTACTTACATGCATACACACTACTTACACACTGTACATACGTAGTACTTAGGTACTTATAAACTTCCTTATAATAGCAAGTTGATATAATTGCTGTGTTTACTTTAAAAAGGTTTATTACCTACTCTGTATCATCTTAAACAAAATATTATTAGTATCATAATCAGAATCTCTTTAGTCTCAACTCTATTTTGCATAATATTTTTTATATAGGTTACTACAGAGTTCTTTACGACAACAGTCTCATAATACCCATCAGAGCTCAATTACTGGCTGACCATAAGGTATTTAGTGATGCAACAAGAAGTCAACTCATAGATGATTATTTTAAATCAGCATTTGCAGGTGAGACTAACCAAACTAACTAACCAAATAATGCAAGTAAATCATTTACCATCTAGATAACTAATTTCATTTGGAATGGATATAAAATATTAAATGTTATGTAACAAACAGTACTGTATTTGCTTGACAAACAAACTGGAGTATTGCCTTAATTCTTTTAGTATTGCGTTAATATTATTTCATCTAGGATACGTGCAGATTACAGACGCACTCGAACTGACAAAGTATTTATCCAAGGAAGACAAATTGATGGTTTGGACTTCTGTGCTTAACAATCTTCGAACATCTTTTGTTCATTTAACTTCCAATTCTGTGTATAAAGACAGCTTCAAAGTGCGTAAACTTTCTCTTACAATTGTAATCAAATGGTGTTGTCTTTAGATGCATAAAATGTATCAGTATGCAAGTATGCTAGGAAATTATTATAGCCTACGATTTACACAAATGAGATTGCTTTAAATTGAGTCTTAACATCTGTAAAATTAATATTTGTGCAATTGCAGAATTATTTCTACAACAGAATAGAAGGAGGATTAAGCCTAATTGGACAACGTCAGACTACAGGTGAAAGAGGAGCGTCAGTGATTCTCAGAAGTCAACTGCTCGATTGGGCTTGTAGTCTAAAACTTAGAGCCTGTGTTGAATATGCACAAGAACTATTTCAACAATGGTCCATCACCAGTAGAAATGAGTACGATCTTCATCATTCCCACATGTCATATTATAAATGAATATTGTAGCAATACTTATTGCGATTGTATCTATTAACTTAATTGTCAATTTTACAGGGTTCCTGTAGACTTGAGACCAATGCTATACTGTGCAATGGTTGGGCACATTAACGCAGCATTTCGGGAGAAATCTTATCAATTCGTGCTTCAGGCATACAAAGACGAAGAGACTGGAACTGCCAAAACTCAATTACGCAATGCTCTTGCATGTGCTGTGGATAGACCAATCATTTCCGGGTTAGTTACACTTTATCCATAATTTATATATCTACTTTAATTGCATGGTCCATTCTTTCCTACATTATAGTATCAGATAATAAGTAAAAAATGAGTCAACGATTATATACTTTTGGAATTAATCGTAATTGATGCTGTTTGGCTGATATTTTTACAGATTGCTGAATGCAACATCCATTCCTCCACTTTCAGATATAGAAAACAAAGTTGATGGTATAGAAATATTTAAAAGACTTTTGGGAAATTCTGATGCAAGAGAAATTGCTTTCCAATACCTGAAAGACAATTTTGTTACAATTCTTACTTAGTAAGTCCGCTGTTCCAATTCCACTACTATATTATTCATCTATTCTTGGGTTGGAATATGGGAAATATATATAGATTATAAATTATAATATATTATTATAGTATTCAACTTATTAAATGAATTATTATTTTCAGTCATGGCTTTGCTGGTGTTGCAAACATAATATCTGGTTTAGCCCCGTACATTAATGAACCTTCCAAGTTAGCCGAGGTATTCACTAGTAAAACTTAATGCATATATTCGTCAGACACAAGTTTATAATGTATCGTGTATTTATTATAACATGGAAATTCGATTAACTATATTTATTGAAAATAGTTAAGAACTTTCCTCGATGAGAATAACGGTGCGTTATTGGGGGCTCAAACCTCAATAAATTCTACCTTAACAACTATTGAAGACAACATAAGTTGGATGAATAACTATGGACAAGATATGGGACCTTGGTTTAATCAGACAAGTTAGGATTTAGGATAAATACGCAATCACAATAAACAACAAATTGAAATCAAACGGAAATATTAACTGTTATTGTAAGTGATGACCAAATCAATAAATAAAAGCACCATTGTTACATAAAACAACCTTTTTAAAAACTCAAACATGTAGTTTGACATTCCTATCAAACATTAATTACATATAGCCAGAATATACTTGTATGAGTTCCTTCAATTCAAACAACAATCAACATGAATCATATAAAATATATTCCTAGGATAAAAATTCAGGCTATAAACATAAACCAACTAAAATATTCGGAAAACAAAAGATAGAGATTGAACACGATTTATAATCAATAATTTAACACAGACTTAAATTAAAGCACCTAATTTGACTTCAAACACACTTTATATAATTCTTAATACACTCGTAAACATTAATTTACTGATATCGTACAAAAATCACTCAATAAGTATAAGTCTTGTCTAGCTAAACACTTACACAATTATCAACGCGATAAATTCCTTTCTCTGCTACCCCAACGATGAGTAGGAAGTGGATTTGACACATCTTCTGAAGTAGCTTCCGGGAAACTACCCTCATCCACACCAGCTAGATAGTCGTCTCTCAAAAGACGAAAATCTACCATAGTATTGTATTGCTATAAATGACAAATTAAAATAATATAATTAGTTCTCGTTTTGATTATATAATTAGAATTGAATAGAGATTTAATACAAGTAAATGATCAAATTCATACAGAGAATATAAAAACACGCATAAGTGACTAAAAAAACACAATTTAAAAAAAATGTTTAACTCAATAAACTCACTTTCACTATGTAATGTTAGCACAAAAGGTATAACATTTGATCTACAGATAATAAAAAAGCATACCCGTACTGTTTGAATTGCTCTAGAAGATCTCATCAAAGTTTTCATAATGTTATAAACAACATCTGGTGTGTATGAATCCATATCATCATGAGTATGGAGTAATAAACAGGCGGCTACAGTACTCGACCTACCAAAACCGTCCCTTGATCTGTAAAACCATCATTATTTTTATTTGGCATGTAAAACTTTAAAAAGGTAAAGATAGCTTACCAACTTTGATATAATGATTACAAAAGGCTTATTAATTAGGTATGCAAGCATAGTTTATAATATTACAGTAATACTAGAAACAGACGAACCCAACAATTATACTTACATAAAAATAACTTTTTCATTATTCTGAATATAGGAAAGGATATCATTTATAATTTTTAGCAAGTCTTTCATTGACGGAAAACAACCGTAAGTCACAGGGAAGTGATGGACAATTACGTGTGACTGAATATCTTCCTCGACTGCATTAAACTGACTAACTTCTTCCTCCTCATGATCTCTTCTGGTTGCATTTGGATCGTTGTCTGGATTGGGGGCGCTTCTACCACGCGAAGGGGTAGATCCATGCTTTAATGCTTCAGATAACTGATTGAAGGGAACCCCGAATCTCATCAATTCATTTTCTTCACAAAATACATAGGCATGCTTGATTCGATGTTTATGTATTTCACCTGGACGTAAACCAAAAGTTTGAAACAACCAAACCACACAATAAACAAAATAAAATTGGTGAGTATCATGAAAACAGACATACCAACATCCGCTTGTAATGACCTAGATATCAAACGATGTCTGGCTCCAGGAAGATGAGAGGCAATTCCTAAAACATTTTCGTTGAATCCTATATCTGTTAGGTCCAACCTTGAAATTTGTAAAATAATATTTAATTCGAAACTTTAAAAAGTGAGTTATAAAGATTTTTGGAAAATGTGAAGCCTATAAGATTGAGGACTTGCTACAGATGACAGAAATATGAATATAGATAGCTTGCTTACCAGTGTATTTTGAAAGGGTGATTCGAGGTCATCTTATAGCTTTTAACTGACTAACCAAAAATTGGCCAAAATATGAAATATAATACTGAATACAACTTCGCGCACTGCACAATTAACTTTTTAGATGAGAGTTAACTATTTATTTTAATGGTTTTGTTCGTGGGGTTTGATTATTTTTCATTGGACCTATAAAATTAATTTAAAAAAATCTCTTTTCAGCTGCAACTGTGTTGTCTGTAATCTCAGCTCAGTCATTCATTGATTTGATTCATGATCGATCACACAACTTGAACTTAAATTGATTTTTCTCCTTACAAACACATTAGTACAAGGGATACTATAATCACAATCATTGCTCATTGATTTTTCGAACACAAAATAATATACACATATAAACCAACAACCCCGAATTTGCAATTTTTAACTGAATTCTACTCATTTAAGTAATTTTAATCAAAGTTGGACATTCTAATTTTATTTAACTTTTTTAATTATTTAGATTTTTTAGAACAGGGAGAGACTAGAAATTAGAAATCTTGTTGAGACTGTTGTACAAAAAACAATCATTCAAATAACCCGCTCACTGTGAATCACAAGACAGGGAGAGTCTGGAAATATTTGCGGCAAGTTTGAATAGACTGTGGAGTAGAATAAACAAACTTTTCACAGATCCTCTCACTGACACAATAAATATCCAGCAGATAAGACAAGTCAACGCCCCTCTCTTTCTGACGTCTGTCTGGAGATCTGGAAAACTGGAATAAAATTATTGGAAAAAGTGCAGCAAAAGGCAACTAATGCTTATCAAACTAACTAGAAGCATACAGTTACATATTTTTTTAAATACTCACTAACCTGCAAAGACAATCAACAATGGTGTGATTTGTTATTACTACCAAAAATTACATTCGGAAGGGAGGAAGGACACACATTCCAAAACTAATTAATTTTTTAGCTTTGTTTTTCTGTTTGACAAGTTCAAAGTTGCGAAAAGTTATAAAATGGTAAGTTGGGAAGGAACAGAGTTAAGATGCAGCAAAAATGTCAAATCACATAAAACTTGAAAACAATATGATTTATTTACTAATTATACTATTTTTTGTTCAGATACGTTTCATATTAATCCAAAACCGTGCTGGAAAAACAAGACTGGCAAAATGGTACATGAATTTTGATGATGATGAGAAACAAAAGCTAATTGAAGAAGTACACGCAGTTGTTACTGTTCGAGATGCCAAGCATACAAACTTTGTTGAGGTAAAGTTGCTAAAAATACTATTACGATGAATGTAACTGTTTTAGTAATTATTTTTGCTTTTGTCTAGTTCCGAAATTTCAAGATCGTATACCGGCGTTATGCTGGTCTCTACTTTTGCATTTGTGTGGACGTGAACGACAATAATCTCTGCTACTTGGAAGCTATCCACAATTTTGTTGAGGTGCTCAACGAGTACTTTCACAATGTGTGTGAATTGGACCTAGTCTTTAATTTCTACAAGGTAAGGATTGTCAATGATATTGTAACTTGGATTATATGGATAGTTTTTTGGAACTCTTTGTTTAAAATGTAGGCACAAAATTTTCCTAAAAATATGAAGTGTTTACTTTATGTTCCAAACATGTTTCAGGTGTACACTGTGGTCGATGAAATGTTTCTAGCTGGAGAAATACGAGAAACAAGTCAAACAAAAGTTTTGAAGCAACTGTTGATGCTGAACTCTCTGGAATAAAAACAAATGACAAACTCATGGTATTGAAACTCATTGTTTATTATTAAAATTTAAGTTAGGTGTATGACCATCGATTAGACCAATAAAAATGTAAAATGTATTCAGACGTATACTTCTCTGTTGAACGTTATTGTCATGATATGGTTTATAACAAGAGAAAGAGAATAAAATTATTGGACGATGGCATAATATGAAGTTAAATGCAAAAATTGCATTTGGTGCATGATAATATTTGTACATTAAGTAAAATACATTTAACATAAAACATCTTATTTACATAATCAACAAGGAACATTGTGTTGGGCTTTCAGAGGAGTTTTCATATTCGGTATTAGAATCAAATCTAAATTCTCCCGACCAACCCTTCTTGGACGGCGAGGCGTACAAAATGTGGAATCGTTATTTTTTGGATTGTGCAACAAGTCATAGGCCCGCGTTGTCAAAGCTTTTTTAATTCTTGGAGTACTGGAAACAGTCTGAGAATTTGACGTGCTTCTAGTTCCGCGTTCAGAAGCTACACGGGTCAGTGACACGGGGGATTTGATACCCCGAGGAGTTAAGTTGTCTTTATTCGAATTAACGTTGGCAAGATTACTCGTTTTCAAAGGGGATCCATGAGCAGGGGTGACTGTAACGTGAGATCCGTCAGCAAAATCTAACTTACAATTAGAACCCAATATATTGTGAATGGCTTTTTGAACACTAGTCGTCAAAGATTCATCTTCTAGAATTACAGAAAACGATTCTTGAATGTGAGGGTTTTCTTGTGAGGGTGTAGTAGCAGTACTTTCCACACCACGTCGTTTACCCTTCACTGAAACTTTATCCTTTGGGGAAACATATACTCTCCGGTTATTCATTTTGTCTTTTCGCACCTGATTAGTCGTTGATGTTCCAGAGGTTGTTGCCGACCGTCGAATTGTAATTTCCTTTTTCACCGATTCCAGCTTTAGCTCGTGCTTATTTTTTAAATCCACAGCACTGAAACGTCTAATCATTTTTCGAGTTTCCGAAGGTAGCATAGTTTTTGGACGACCTCTTGAATCCGCTTTTATGTACATGCTACCCGCTTTTCTAACATTGGTGTTACTTGCAGCAGTTGCTACATGGAGCGATGTTAGCCTTGGAATCAATGATTTTGCAGGGGATTTCTTCAGCATTCCATCGAACAATTTAACATTTTCTGAAACCTTTCCAGCATTTAATGTCTTGAGGACATGGATGGAATCTCGTTCTGCTTTGCTTCTTTGAGAATTTTGCGAAAGTCTTCCAAAGTTAAACTGAGTCGCGTCAGTCCATACCATTTCTTCTTGCTCAGTTATAGCAGGATTTCTTGTGGGAGTAAGACGTGGTCTTTGTGTTGTCGTTTTTTCAATGGCACCGGCTTTATCACTTGCCTCAAACACTAAAGTCATTGGCCTTGGAATTGCGGACGATTTCGAAGCTACATTTCCAAGGATGTGAGTAGAAGGAATGATTTTTGATTTCGCAGTCTTTTCCATAATTTGAACAAGCTCATGTACAGACGACATCCGTCTCAAAGGGGTCGGTATAGGGAATTGGAACTCCATCGCTGCTTCAGAAGACTTTACCTCAGGTGTTTTCTGTAATGTAGATTTCGTTTCATCAGCCAATAGTTCATTCTCGACTGCCACTGGAGTAGAAGGAGTCATACATAATGTGGCACTGGAGTTAACTTTAGAATTGTTAGACCTCACGGGGCTTGGTCTGGCCAGTCCAACTCTCATTGTATTTGGCCTACCACGTCGTAAAGTGCACCGACTAGGAGATCTAATTAATTCTGGTGGCGGTGTCACTCGACTTTTAGGGCTTCTCAATGAAAAATATTTCGGAGTCGGAACAAACGCAGGAACTACTCTACCGATTTCATGCGATTTTCTACGAACAGCTCTAATCTTCCTTTGAGATGGCGATACTCCTTTTTCTTGAACCGAAAATCGACGCTGAATGTTGCATACAGTTTTCTTATCGCTTACACCCTGGATGATATTGATGATCTTGCTTTCTTTAACAGCCTTGTTGAACTTGTCCTCCACACGATCCAAAGTATTTGGACCATCCAGATTTGATTTATTGACACGACTTGTCAGCCTACCGTCTAAGGGTGAAACGTCGGTTTGCGCTGACAATGTTAAACTGTCGATTTCCTGAATAAGTGGGGTTAAACGTATTTGTTCTACTGGCTCAGAATCAATTACAGGTATGGAATCATTAAATGAAATAGAAGAAGCAATGAATGCTTCATTTTTTTCATCATTGACTGTTGCTGTTGAAGAGAGGACAACATATTCTCCACTTCCATCCAGGGAATCCTTCATTTCACTTGTTGGTGTAACCGTTTCGCTGCTTTTCTTTGAGGCACCCGAACTAGAGCTGTTCTCTCTTCTAAGAGTATGCCGGGAATTTTCGCGTCTAGGTATTTTACTGCTGGAAGTGTTACGAGTCATCTTACCGGCTCGTGGTGAATTCGCCAATCGGTGGATCGAAACGCTAGAAGCTGTCCTTTGACTTGCTAGACTCTTTCTGCAATCTACTACCTTGCTGATGACCTGGACCATTTAATTTTAGTTTTAATAGTGCTTTGTTAAAATAAAACAGTATTTTTGGGATACGAGTATAGCCAACAATAATACTTCTGAAAGCAGATTTTAATATTATTGGAATCAAACCTGCTTCTTTTTTGCATGTTTTTTGTTAAACACTGATTTGTGTTTGTCAGATTTGGTAACTTCAGCAGATTGTACCATTGTCGGAGATTTTTTTGCCCTGTCAAAAGTTTTATGAAAATTAAATACATTATTAAGAATAATTAAAAGATTAATTTTAACACGATGAATTAAAATGTGCTAATTATTTTGACATAGGTATTAAGGAAGAAACAGGCTTACTTTCTTCTGAGTAAACTGGGCGTGACAAGATTTTTGAGTCTTACACCATTGGGTGTGTTCTTCCAATCTGATTTCATTGGACTACAATATTACAACGACCATGTTAAGCACTTTACATAAATATTTTTTTACTAATGTGCACATTATTCAAAATTGAAGAATTCAATACAACTTAGGTGAAAGATATTATCGGTGTAGTGAACATCAATCTATGTCTAACAGATTGCTAACAAAACTCTTAAATAACAGTACGAATACAATAGTGTGCCTGGATATAATAACTTGTAAGTTATTGTTATTATATCCAGACACACAATTATTAGGTATTTATAGTACCTTGGGTTTAAGCAAATAGCCGGAGATGGGCAGGCAATTAAAGCGCTGAGTGAATTAGGAGTATCGGGCATGCTACAATATCTGCCATTATCTCCCGTAAGGCCAGTTGAACGGACAACATCCAGAATAGTTTTTCTTGCAGCGATAAAACAATATTTCAGCAAACACAAAAACAAAACAAACACAGATGAAGCAAACAAAAAGTGCATGAAAGATACAATACAAATGCAACGTATAGAAAGTGACATAAGAAAAAAAATAAAAGAGAAAACATCTTTACTTCTTATTTTGTGAAAAAGTAAGTTCGTCTCGCATTCTCTTTTTTGTACTTCCTTTGATGATTGGAGTATAATCTATGTCATCTCCAGGTGTTACAGGGACGGGTTTGTCACCATTTTTGTTATTCGTCACCTTTTTCAAAAATCCTAGGACCCCTATAAGTATCATTTAATAATTATTTGATTGTGATCGATTTCATGATTGAAAGTAAAACTATCCCATGAGTATTGGATAATTACGTGTCAATGAACCACTTCTTCTCTTTTTACGCTTCCCTGTATCATTTTCTAGCTCATCTTCTGAGTTTAGTGACACAAGATACCCTTCCATGCATTTCTCCAACGAACTGGTCAAAAACCCAACATAATCTCCATACTGGATTAAAATCTGTTTCAACAAAAACACAATAACTTGTCAAACACTTTAACACTTAAACTCGAGAGTAACATTTCCTTTCATATTTTTATTTAATATTTGAGCAAAAATACCTCAATGACTTTTGCATGAATTTCCAATACTTTAACTTCACTGTTAAGAGCAACCTTCAATTTGTCACCCTTTTTCTGTTCTATTGGCATAATATTTGGTCCTATCACGATGGCCAAATTTTTATAGCCCATGCTATTGTGGTGACTTTGTTGAGTCACTTCAAACAAGAACTGCATAAAGAACAAAATTGGGAGGTCATTTTTCTTTTTCTAAGTTTCAATTAGACAATAATATTCTGCAAAATTATTTACCTGCATCAAATATGTAAGAATATTCAGATTTGGAATAGGTAGCATACATACAGCTAGTAAAACTGTTTCAATTCGAGATGAATTGTCCACGGATTCCAAACATCTACAATACAGAAATTCATCCTTTATATGAAAACATAATGATGAAGAATTACTGTAAAATCTTATCCTTCAAGTCCTTCATCGTTAACCGACATTCCACTTACTTGACCAAAATGCTCTGACAATCGAAGGGAATTACAGGTACTACCATTTCTCTCAGATATTGTTTAAGTACTGATGCCACTTCGAAAACTGTGTCATTGGCGGAAATAGGGCATGCTTCATGTCTTATGAACCTTTGCTAAAATGAAATGACAAAACAATTGTTGCTGTTATGTTATAATTACTAATACATTAATAAGATCAAAATGGTATATTTATATTACCCATATGCATTGCGCTCGTGCAGCGGATCCTGATTTACGAAAAATTCCTTGGGTGGTAATATGTTGTCTTATATATTCACATGACTCCTTAATTATGAAGGGGATAGAAACTTTTACATCACAGTGATTGAGTTGAGCCTCCACTAATTTCTGTATGAATCAATATTTTCAAATAAAAATTATAGCAAAAATATATCATCGTTTCAGATACTAATATGATAATGTGATGCTTGATTTAATGCGTTATTAAGAAATGTTCTTACATGAATCCCATTAGTATTTTCGTGAAAACTACCACCCCGAGATGTACTTTTGGTCTTATTCCTTGCTCTAGTGGAAGTTTCATTTTCTATTCCCCTCAAGCTCAATTCTGCATTCACGGCTTTAACCAATACATTGTGATTATCAGCATCTACCATCTCCAAAACGTGTTTGCTTTTGCGTACGATCTGTTCATCATTGATTTCAAAGTTAAAACAGCTGAACTCAATTCGGGGTGACTCTGTTTGACTGGTATTGAGGTCATTTCCACTCCCGAATTCAATGCGAAGGTTTTTATTGACCTGAAGATCATCCCCCATTGAAACATCTGTCTCCATTTTAAATCCAAATATATTACAGCAGTTAGTAGCACAAAAACAGGAACATCAAACTTAACATAAATCTAGAGTGGCTCTGTTTGTAAAGGTTCCTTTTTCTTTAACTGTGAACTTATAGCGTTACGACTTTCTGAATTAAGAGTTGAGTGAAAGTAGGCAGCACCAGTTAAAAACAAACGCTCCAATGTCCAAGTGTATTAAATCTGCAGAATGATAACAATATTATATTAAAACACAATTGCTTACATATTAAATGTACAACGACGAAAGAAAACAAAATCAAAAAACTTGTAAAATACATTCAACAATCAACATTACAGATTATTTCAACATAGTTAATAAAATATTAGCATTATAGCCTGAACAAACTGCAAATTGGATATTAAAGTTACCTTCAACCTTATGCTTGAAATTATTTAGATTGTTTTGGTGACAACAACAGGATAAATATTCAAGTACATGTACACTTGTTGACTTCATGTGAACAACGAATGACTACATACTCTGCTGACTACTGAACTAAAATAACGGATTTTGATCCTTTTTGATTCTTTAACCAAAACAAGGTGCAAAGGTAATAAAAGTTTATCACTAATTTAGTTAATGACTCATGTTAATTACAGATAAAACACGGCAAATATTTATCAGTTAGTATCAAATGAAGTGTTTTGTATTGTATTTGCCGTGATGCTGATTTTGCAGATGACTGTTTACATTTGGATTTTAAGATTTGGAGTAACGAATGACGGATTCTGATAACAAGCGACCGTTGCGCGTTGGAATCAACTCATACGCCATTGGTGGATCACGCGATTACTTTTTTGGCGCTAATAACACTAGACCGCTCGATGTGCATTCATGGTCGTATTCGGTAAATATATGGGGCTACATAGAATAGACCGAATATTAATGATCTGTGTACGTCACATGGCTCTCCAATCTCCAAGTCAAGAAAGGGTTACTGAATTTATCCTTTTTCTGCACAAATTCAACTCACAACAAACAAGTCTACGTCCACAAAACAAACCAACTAATGACTAAAAAGACATCACTTCACATTTTCACATTCAGTCATATTGCTTGTGTTTTAACTTTTAACACGCAATTTATAACTATTTAGTGTCAGTGTGAGTCTGTCAATTAGCAGTGCTGTTGACAACAGGTGACGAGATTTGAGCCATCAACATCTGTCAATCTATATGATCAAGTTAATAGTTAATCAACGCTTTTAGCAACAAAGTTGTGCGGCACGATGTCAAAAAATTCTGCAGTCAGCAGAGCAGTCATCAGCATGGAATGATAAGACTGTCAACAAATAAAACACTTTTGAATTGACTTCTAGTGTCTAGAACAGTCAACGTTAATTCAAACATTAATCGTTAACTGTTTTTTTAACTATTCAATATCACATAATATGTAATTGGTAATATGTGATATATAAAAGGAGGAAATCTAAACAAAATTTCTAGGTTGTAGGTAGGTAAAAAATGTCATTTAACTTTTAATACCTTATTCATTAGTTCTTAGTTTTTAATAAGCCATGTATGCATGTTAATACTCATAAATTCCTAATTTCATATGCGAAATAAATATTAACAGCTAAATATACTACTAACCTGAATAAATTGAACTTGCTTCCTGTAAAACAATGAAAATATGAAGAAACTACCGATTGTCTAATGATATAATCATATTTATATTGTTGTTTTCAGTGACTCAACCAATTGCATGGAGAAGAGCTTTTTGCCTTCCTGGTTTTTATTCTCTATTTGTTACTGATGATTATTTTCTGATCAATATATTACTATCTGGCTTTCAGTCTGAATTTGAGTGCAAGGTAAGCTTCCAAACTTCCAAATTATTAACGTTTCTTTCAAATATTTTACAATTTACAATTTACGTAGACTTACATTACTTACATATAATATTTCTCGTCTTTATTCTTGTGTTATTGTTATTTTTGCATGCATTTGTAGGTTGTTTCATTTATTGTTTTGGAGAACACCCTAGGCGTACTGAATTATCTACCTCAAATTCCAAATAAATGGCGCAAGCAATGGATATGGATGTTATAGATATCACTAGTGATTCTGATGATGACTGTGTCCTGGAAATTCCTACAGTAAGTGTAGTTTCAAATGTTTAGTTCACATGAGAAATATTGAATGCTACTTATCTTCTAGTCAGGGATCTCGAATTTACTATTCCAAGGTAGCGGGCGGAGCAAGATCGATCTTCCAGGTTTTGGGGGAGGGCCCATTATAAACTACCGGGGGAGGGGGTAAAGTGAAAAGTGGAAAATTGCTAGATTTTTTAAATGTTTTAAATACATTACTTTATTTTATAGCAATCTTATAGCAGTAATTTTGACCATTTCGTCTCACATTCTTTTTAAAAGCTTATTTTGAAATTAAAAAAACATTATCTTTTCTCGAATTCAGCATCCAAACTTACCACTATATAGTTAAACTTATCTTTAGTTACCAGTTTTTAGTTTTTGCGAGGTTGTTGAAAAGAGCATGAAATGAGTATTGCTTTTACCACTTTTACCTTTATCATTTCATCGAATTCAGCTTGCAAACGGGGCCATAGAAAACCTTGTACATAGGTGCATTCTGTAATTTCTGTAATTTAATATTATATATGCACGCGTAATTTACAGAATTGGAAATCTCATCAAATATGAAATGGAGAAACCATTGTCCTTTTTATTTATTAATCAAAAATGTACAATTTTCTAATTTTTTTCAAAAAATTGTCATAAAATACGCAAATGTGGACGTAAATACACAAATGAAGCGTCCAATCATGTAGAATGATCTTTCGATTAGTATAAGCGTTGATATCCGGAAGATACCACACACACTGGTGTTATCATAGCAAGTGTATGGGCTTTTCCACTTGCTATGATGGTATGTAACATTAGCTACGCACCACTCTGTACTCTGTATACTGTACTGTTTCTCATTACATTTGCTTTGTAGTAAACGTTTACTTTGTCCCCAAAGTGCGCCTTTCCGATTTTCCTTACTGATTTTCGAGGGGCCGGGAGTTAGGTCCGGCTTCCAAGTTTTGGGAGCGGTGTGAGGTCGACCTTCCAAGTTTTGGGAGCAGTGCGAGGTTCACCTTCCAAGTTTTGGGGGCAGAGCAAGGTCGACCTTCCAGGTTTTGTGGGCGCTGCCAAAGCTGCCTTTTTGGGGGCGGGGGCTTAATTTTTTCAAAATTCAAGTGGGAGAGTGTGGGGAGTTTATTTTTGGTGAGTTTTTACCCACCAAAGGGTCGTGGTTTAGGCTCCGCCCTAAGGACACGCCCACCTTGTACCGGCCGTACTCGGGTACAATCTTTTCGAGATCCATATCTAGATCACTTATTAAGCGAAACTATTATGCTGCCACATAATTTTCCTTCGAACCATAAAAATAAACGTTTACCAACATTTGGTTGAATTAAGCTAATAATTTATTATTAATAATATAATAATTAATAGCCAGAGAAATATACTGACATCACTGACATGTATTATAAACATCTTTATAATGCATTAGTAATTTTATTATTCTACACAAGTAATATTTTATAATAAATACGTTTGTTTTGTTCAAAATTAGCTTGGTGAAACAGTAGAAATCAGAGTTAAGAGCGAAACTGAGAAGAGAAATGTCTTTCCAACGAGGTCACCCCCAGTGGCGAATTCTAAGCCCTCCTCAAACGACCAATGTATTATAGCCATGAATCAGGTTAGCGACGATTCTACCATCTAATAATGATATTTTTGTACATTCGATTCCTAAAATTATTCTATATTTGGTTTAGTTACTGGAAACCATAACTCCTCTCGTGAAGAAAGAGGAAAAAGAGAAAATATCATCTAAAATGACCAAAAAGTATACACTTATCAAATCCAGTAATGGCCAAAGTTTCACTGAAGAAGTAGAAGAGCAGCTCGTTGATCTCATTAACAGTGTTTCAGCTTTTATAGCGTCGAATCCTGTTAAAATATGGCAACAACTTCAGAAGTTGTTGAACTCTATGACTTCTTTACCTCTGAATAGTGCCAATGTCAACAGAGGGTTTTTGATGACTGCTTCGAAACACGAGCCTCAAGATCCAATAGACCCAGTTGAGGAGAAAAAGAGAAAAAAAATTATCAAACTAGAGAAGAAATTAAAGGTAGTTAGCTTTGATTATAAATTAATAATTTTTCTAAATTCTCAATTAAATTAAGAAACCTTATTTTTCATGTAAATAGGCTTTGGAGGAAGACATAAGCGACAGAGATCAACAAGATGTGGATTTAGAAGACGAAACAAATTCGACATACTTAATCAGAACGAGAATGGTTCAATGGTATTATTTTCGACGTTTTATATCCTTTTTGTTAACAATATAAATTCTATATTATGTCTGTCCATTGATTGTTTCATTACGTTTTTTTGTTTAGTTATATGAAATATTATACAATGCTTTGTGATATCAAGAAATGTTCTAAGGTGTATACCGGCCGACCGATTCACAAAACAATTCCTGTCGAGGATGGTAATTATGCCCATTTATTACATTCTAATTTGATTCATGAGTATTTGTTTGAGAGTTTCATAGGTATCATTCTTAAGCTAGCAATAACTAACTAGATATAGTAAACACAAATAGCATTAATGATAGTTATTAGTTAATTTATTATATTTTATGTTGTTTATTAACGTACGATGTTAATTACATCGTACGTGGATTTATTGAATTCGTTCGAATCAACCGTGTATATAGAATTTTGTCTATATATTTTCATACTTTTGTGCATTTATTTTATTATTTCTTTTTTAAAAGTACTATTTTACTTAAGCATGGGTTTCCGGTCATCCTGAGACTAACATTGTAGATTGAAATAGTAACTTACATTTTGGGTTTTTGTTATATATTTTGAATGAGTGAATGAATTGAAAACTATGTAGTAGAAAAAGTATATTATTGATACAAAGTCATTTAAAAAGGATGCAATACATGTTTGCTATACCACTTGAGTAGTATGCGTAGTTAAATAAAATTAATAAAATAAGGACGATATATACTATCGCCTATGTCCACTTGCTATTCTAGGATGTTTTTAAGCATCCATATAAAATATTTTGGCCATGCCCCCTTAAATATTTACTCACACGAAACGATGTTAATAAAATTTTATGTTTTGTTGCTCTGCAGTAACCAATTACCCAGAAGTAAACGAAGAAGTGTTTAGATACTTAAACGACCGTATCATGAAAGATAGTTACTACTTCCCAGATTTCCACGATGTTGTGAAAGTAGTCAAAGATGTTAAAACCAAACAGTCATTGTATATAAATGATACCGAAATACGCGAGTTAGGTATATGATATTTACATGAGGGGTTCACCTTCTACTTTCGTAGATCTACACATTCGTAGATTTTTGGCGGCTTTCTACAACAAACTACAACCCGCAAGGCTTTTAGCCAATCAGCACGCTCTATTTTCTACGAACTTCCTCGTAGATCTACTCTGCTCAGAGGCTTGTTTACTTTTCGATCGTAGATTCACACTTTCGTACATTAGAAATTTTAAATCGCCCGCTCAATCGCTTACGAAATAGTAAATCTACGAAAAGTGTAGATCTACGAATGTAGAAGGTGTACCGCTATGGAATTTATTTAAACTCACCATAATAATATCATCAAAAAAAATTTACTAAGTTTTATTAATAACATTAGCAAAAGTTATTTTTGAGCATGTTGCTCAAATACTGAAAAAAAGGAGATATAAAGACTTTCGCTTGATGATAACGTTAAAAGAAAAAGAAGAAGATGATGATAAAGATCCGGCAGATGAGGACCCCGAATTAGCCAGAAAACTAGAAGAAAATAAAGCGAAAAGCCGAAAAGAGGAAGACGTAATCCATTTTTTCAAATTAATCCAGATTAGTTAGATATCTTACTAATCTTAAGGAAATAATGTTTTATATTTTTTAATAATAGTAGTAGGATACATACTTAAGATTTTCTCTGTTTATGTTTGTTTGACCATACAGGTGATACGAGAATTCGTAGAAAAACAAAAGGAGCTAAATTTAGAACCCACGGAGGTAACAGAAGAAAATGCCGATTCCTCTCCAGAAGGGTCTGACAGTGAAGATATTGAGAGTGAAGAAGATGATGGAAGCAACAAAGAGTCTGACGTCGAAATGTTGGATGCTTCCGATGGCGATTAATCTTCTAAGGGAGGGGAAAAATCGTGCATTCGTGTACATAGTAATCTGTAAGGTTTTGTGTGGTTTATACTATTATCATTAGATGTAAATATCTGTCGAGATTATAATTATGAATGTGTCTCTGTACCCAATATACAAATGGTGAAATAAAACGACTGTAATATGAGCATTGAAATTAGCATTACAATGAAATGTTTTCAGAGAGCTGCTACTATTTGTGTAGCTCTTTCATTGTTAATACTTGCCGACAGAAATATGATTGTAAAAGGAGAGCACAAAGATTCAATGCTCAATGCTCCCTGCTCCTGACAACTTAAACACAAAAGTAACAAAACAGCATTTAAAGCAAATGAGCATAATAGGTAATAAAATAATATCTAAAGATAACGGTTGTGTGGTGCATAGTGGTTTGTTTTCTTCATTTTGTATAGTACAGGGAATGAAATACGAAGCCAAAGCTTTGTCGTACGTTGGTTGAGTTGAATACTCGTACATACATAGAAAAGCAAACACAAACGAAGAGTTACATACAAGTACAACTTTAACGTATAGAAGAGGAGCAAACAGCTAAAAGTCTGCTGGTCTGACTGGTCTAGCCCTAGCCCAGCGCAGCAGAAGCACAGGTGACAGGTGAGAGAATGGACGGAAAGGGAAAAGAGGGGCAGCAAAAAGTACTTTATAAGTGGGATTCAAGATCCAACCCATCTATACAAATGTGTACTCTCGGATTCGTTTTATAGGTAGGTCTCTCTATTCACTACCACTATTATGTTATGTTCTATTATCCCTCTTTGCTTGTTCAGTTGCTCAGTCAGTCATTTGAGTTTCGTTATGTGTTTTTAGCTTTGGCTGTGGGCAAGAAGCCATCGAGCCTGATCCACCTCCACCCAAATCATCTGCCGATTCGCGCATTCACCGATTTTGCTTCCCTCGAACTTCTTCTTCGACTTAGTATTCTTGTTTTGCCGTTGCCTGGCTGGACTGGAACACAATTTCTCTCACACTATCCAAAGAAACACACATGTGTTATTCTTTTTGCATCCGACGGCGTGAATGAGACTACATTCAGCAACACCTCGGTTAGCAGAGTTGCCACTGTCAGTCAACTTTTCCACTTCAACAACTAAACAAGCAAAGCAACCCTACACGAATAATAATACGTTGGTATAAGTTTTCAACAGGATCAAGTTGCTCATTCTTCTGCTCGTGTGAAAATTTCAATCTCTTGGGCACTCGTGAGTGAATCCTTATTAGTTTCCATACATACTCAAGAGTATCAAGACAGTTGTTGTGCACACGAAAAAAACGTTTAAGATTAGCATTTAAGTTAATTGTAATTTACTTTAGCAAAGGAAAGGTCAATGAGCTGCATTAGATTCTTTTTTGGGCATTTATTAACAATATTTACACTTAACTTGACATCTGCAAGAACATCTTTTGCAGCGTTTTTGTTTGCACTACAGATGCACACATGCATAGAAAACAAGTGAATTTTTAGGTACATATTACACACATAACATAACACAACATAACACAAGCAGATGACATAACTGAGATGATGTTACAGTAACAAGTACAAAGAGGATCGGATGGAATGTGATGATTCGTTCTTCTCGCAGAGTTCTCCTCGCTACCTAACTAAACAGCAAATGCGTGTAATATTCGCAGCAGCCTTAAGTTTAGCAATGTTAGCAAACATTGGATGATTGTTGTACATATATAACCGTTGTGTCAGTTCTACGTAATTGCAGTAGTGTATTTGAAGTTGTAAAGTCAATCAAACTTAGCTCTTGTGTTGGATTGCTTTATTCTGCCGACTGAAGTGACAAAGGACAGAAAATTTACTTCCCAGTTTCATCGTCGGGAACCATGACTCTCTCCTGGAGGAACGTCTCATTGATCTCATGGGCATATATCTTCTCTTCCCTCTTTAGTAAGTCATAGCCATAGCTCATTCTCTTTTTTGTTGTTCCACTATATATACCCAACTACATGAAGAATACACTTTTGTTCGCAATCCCAATCGTCGTGATACACTTCACAAAGTTTATTTTGACTTTTAATAGTTCCGTTAGGTTTACTTAGCTCGTCGCAGTTCCTCAGTTGTGTGTTTGTAAATACACACTCTACTTACTCTACACTGACAATGTCAGTGTAGTGCAGCCTATCACTCGTCCGCCTCCGTGATTGTTTCGCTCACTTAACATTCCAGTCGTCATATTACCCCACCCAAAATAATTGCATTATTGTAGTGCTCTGCTCGTCTGCTCTCTGACTGATATGAAGCTCATTGAACAGGAAATGACATTGTTACCGTCAGACTTGCAATTTGAATTGCAGTGTTGAAAATTGTAAGAACTTCATTTCATTTCGTACTGTTACGCTATGATCAGTGTTGAGTTGTGTGTATTCATTCTTTTTAATGGAATGACACAATGATAGTTAATCCGGATGAGAAATGAGAGGAAAAATTCACAGTTCATTCGCAGTTGACTGTGGGACATAAAGTCCTCTTCTGTTTGCAAGTCTATTAAACATAGCTGTGTGCGACAAACTAAATTGCATAGCGTGACGGGACATGACTCATTACTTGACTCAAGCCCTTTGTCAGGAAGCTGACAAACAGTCAGTAAAATGAAGCCCTGCCAATTTTTTGCCATCTTTGCTATCGATCTACCTTACCAACACTCCACTATGAGTTTCCTTGGCTTTGGCTTCCCTGCTGAACGAACCAAACTGCTTTTGCAATGCATGACGACGGTGGTAGATCATAGATCGATAAATTCTGCAAGGAAACTTATACCGAAAGAAAACTAAACCAAATCACGTTTCACGTTTAACTCCGCGTTTCCTTCGTCCACGATTCACCCTTACATGAAAATTTAATTTTCCGAGGGTGTCTGAAATACCTAGATGATTTTCTGAGAATTTCATCAACACTATTTATTACGTACGTGTTCTCCGCTACAATTGCATTACATTCACAATTCCATCGTGCATTGTATTTTTAGTAAACCTGTATATGTCATCATTTTTCTCATTTTAGTTGTTCTCATTTTAGTTGTTCTCATTTTAGTGAGTTACACTTAATTGACAGGTCCAGTGTATGTAATTGACAGATTTCCAATTACGAGTACGATGCACGGCATTTTAAAGTCCATTACCATTACCATGCCCTTGCAAAATATTATTGAACTCACTTCATCAACTTTGTTCTACAATTAGTAGCAGATATAATACACATACATGCATCCTGCATGCATTGCATAATTAAATAAACGTGTGTGTGTAAAATTGTTACTTTTGTTAGCAATATAAGACATAGGAAGGAGTGTAAGAAGGTGTATATTACAAACTGTACTAAGTAATAAAGTCAAGTCAAGGGAGTATGATGCTAAGTCTACCTATGCTAAAATAATGGTTTTGCCAGTAACTTAACCACCTAACTAAATCCTTGTTCTTGAAAACAAGTTTTTCTTGCGTCGAGCTAGTTGTAGGCAGTTACGGGCCAACATGCATTCCGCTTCGGTTGCGTGTCGTAAATATCTATAGTTAAAAAGGCTATGTAAGTACAGCAGTACTATAATGTATAAGTAAATTATTAGGGATTTTAGCTGAAAAGTTTTCTATTAAATAAAATCCTTTCTATAGATATCGCATGTGTTTCTTTTGTCATTGACCGGAAAAATGTTTTATGGTGTCTCTGTGCTGTTATGTTTAGTGAAAAGGACGATTCAACCGGTCGACACTCTTTAGCAGTCTAAACACCCGATATTACCCTAACAGATTAAGCATAGGAGAACTAAACTGGTATTGTAGCTGTTTTGGATTATGCATGGACGCCTCAGTTATGTAGAAAGAGGGATGTAAATGTCAGATGCACGAATAAGACCGATGTACAAAAGTGATAGCAATTGCATTTTGCATTCGAATCAGAGCATTGTGTAAATGGTGGTGTTTTGTAATGTGTGTGTGGTAGTGAATTGAACCTGATAATCCATTCAATGTGAATAGCAACATCCATGAATGGTTTATTTAGAGGGTTCATTTTTTACCGACCTCGTATGTTGGTGGTATGGTTGTACCTTTACAAAAAGGTACTATACATACATACCTAGTAGTGTTGCATTTCTTATTTAGTGCATGCTGTGAATGCTAACGTGTTTTGAACAATTACAGTCTAAATGTACATTTTGTATTTTAGACTTGTCCTTTCATCCTTTCTTGCCCCATTTCAAAAACTATCTAAGTGAAGGTTTGTCCAACCTGAATCCGACATACCACCAGTGGTATGGTTTGTATTATAATACTAATAGGTGCAGGTATTGCATTCGTGTAATCATCCAATTCAAATTAGATATATTTCTTGGAATTTGGATGATTAGTCTTGTTACTCATCAATCATAACATCAATCAAATCATAACAGTCAAAATGCCATTTAGGAAGGAGCATATTTGAAACAGTTGAACATGCAATCCTTTATTTCCAGACGTACCGTTTTGTTTTAGCTTTAACCCTATACTATAGGATACATTATTAGGCAGGAATTTGGTTATAGTATTTAATGTCTTTATGATTTAACTACCATGGTATGTGAATAATTGAGCAAGTTTACTTCATAAATTATGCACACAAGAAATCTGGAACTCTAAAGGTTAAAGGGACACGAAAAAGTAAAAAATGCATATTAATGTAATGAATGCTTTTTTGTCATAATCTTTACAGTCCTTGATGATTCATCAATTCAGAGCGTGTCATTATAATTTGCAATGTGTGCCTTAGAAGCTTTTAGTCTATGCAAATTAGTTAGAATCGACGAACAATGTGTAACTCAGTGAAACAGTCGTCATTTCCATATTCTCCTGAAGGAAAACTAGTTTCCAAATATTTTATAGATGTGTTTGGTTAGTTTATTGTGTAACGTTCTTTTTAATTATTAAGTATGCTTAACGCTTGCAGCCAACAACTCTTCAAGTCTGTATGTGACATGAATATTCAAGTGTCAGGCACATACAATTATAACTAACAATGTACGTGTGTGGTATGCATAATGCTTACTCATATAAACCGACTATGAATTATTTTGTATCAAGAATCATGTAAAATAATGTAAGAGGAGCACTATGCCATGTATATACATCTAATACAACAGTCAACAACAATTGGCTTGAAATGGAGTCAATACGTTAGTTGACTCTTGACTTGGAAATCTGTATGCGCCACAGCTCTCACATAGAAAGAAGGGATTAAGGACACCATAGCTTCAGGATGACGTAATTTAAACTTACACTGCTTGGGTATATACCTCCTAAAAGTGCTGTGAGATTGTTTCAAAATTATTATTGTCTCGCAGTAGTGTACAGTAGTACTTTACTAAAAGACCACAAAAACTAACTGTATGTAACTATATATTATAACAGTGCTAACAGTGGTTTTGTTTATATCTATATTGAGTCATTGAGTCATTGAGCTGTAGCTCTATACTTAATGCTTAATACTTTTCATACTTAAGCCGTTGGATACACATTCTGCATACAGACAGACAGAACGAGTTATTTAAAGAATTTAGTGTATTATAGAAATGTGTCAGTCAGTATGTCGCATTTATTATTTCTCTCGATATCTCTTCAGATAACAGTACGATGTTAATGTTCCAAACAACAAATGCTATTTACATAGCTATGTAATGTATGTACAACAGAGAGAGAGAGAGAGAAGGATTTACTTTTTAGAGCTACAAATGTGTTTCCTACTAGCAGAAGTATGATAATGATAACCCTATCCAACACAGTATATTAACTGTAAGTAGAAAAGTAATCGTTTATTATTGTATGTGTGTTTAGGTAAGTGTCATGCTGATGATGGTTGTTCGTATCATCGTATCTCGTGGATAAAGATAATATACCTATCTATATCATCATTATTATTATAATACTCAGCTGTATCTGTGTATGCGTAATGTGCTAGTTGTACTATATATGGGCATATGGTTTACGTGTATAATTTTGAGCATAGAGCGGAGGAAATTAGTGCCTTTACTGAACTGTCCAGTTGAGCATAATGTGCATAATATATTGTTGAATTGATTTGTCCAAATTACGACATGAATGACGAATCAGTTAAAGATACGGATAGTAGTACACATTCGTTTCATCACACACAATGTGTCTAGAACCTAGAAAACCTAGGGTAATGATCTGGTTAGTAGATTCTCTGTGTACAAAGTGTGATAATACTATATTCCTTTATATATGAATTACAGTAGAGTAGTTATGTACACATTTCATGGTTTTATGTTGATACACGTATGTATGTATAATATAAAGCTGCTGTAGCTATGTAACTATTCAATTTTGAAGCAGCAGTGTGCTACAATATTGCGTATGATGTATTATGCATAAAATATGTTCTAAGTTCTATTCATGTGAATACTACTATGTTTAGATGCATGAGTTAAAGTACACAAGGGTGGGGTGAGGGTATACAAGCAGTTTTGAGATTCTTGCACCCTTTGTGGTCTTGATTACAGCGTTAAATGTATTTGTAACTAGGGAAAGGAAGATTATTATGTGGTGTAGGAAATAAAGACGTGGTGAAACGATTAATGCCTGCATTTGTGAGCTGTGTAAACGGTGATAATATTTGTGGAGTAAGTAAATAAGTGAAGAAAGACAGCAGAAAGTAAAGCGGAAACGATATGAGTATTTATATGAGTCAATATTTGTGTGCTGTACAATTCTACAACACTTTTCACTCAGGTTTACTTACTCATTCTCCACAAATCGATTTTTATTAGTCTGTCCATGTTCTTTGTACATTGACTCATGTAATGTAGACATGACAGAACATTTATGACTCACAGCATGAAATAATCGTATTGGCGACAGCAGTGTAAATCCTAATACAATGTACAGTATTCTACACCCAAGTATAAACCAAACATGGGTGGATTCGGTGTATTTGTTTATTGTATAGCTGAATTTCAAATATTATGTGTGCATAGGTACGAAACGGGTACTAAGAATGGGAAGGTGGTTGCATTGCATGGTTGGTATTGTCCTATGACTGGTCATTTTATGTTAAGAAGTAGAAACATTCTATTTTCCACTTACTTTTTGGCTTCCACACACCTAAATACATATAAAACTTGATATACACCCATACGCTATGTAGGTACCTGACCTTTTTCAGTTTATTCCCGAACGGGAATGGAATAACTGTTTTATTAGAGAGCTCTTTTAGTTTTAGTATGGCAGAGGCAGGGTAACATATTTTTCTAACGCTGCGCTGGATCGTTAACAAAAATGTCGTCACACATAACAGTCACAAATGATCTTAACATTTCTGGTTCCAATAAAGGAGAATGAAAAAAATATTACGCAATTCATGTGCATATAGATATTACGCAACTATTTTTATATCTCAAGTTCCGAATGTATTTTATGCATCTTGTAATCTCTAAGAGTAAAACATATAGCATTTTACTAGTACAGAGTACAGATAGGACTTACAATTAGATTATAATACAGTATTATATATATGAATAATAATTTATTAATCCTTTTGAACTTTTATCTCAGCTTGCATTTTTTGTTAGCGCTTTTTGTGTGCATAAACCTCACAAACAGTCATAGAACTGATCCATGAACACACAATTTAGTAACCTTTGGCTTTTCGTCTTAAAGGATATGAGAGGACATGTGTTTTTATGTTTATCCATGTTAGCTTTATTGAAGATCAAGTTCAAACATAAACTTCTTTTTCAATGATTCTCCCTGTCTAATAAAAGTGGTAATAGAAAATGTAACATGTTAGTAGAGTTTGTTCGTACTTTTTTTGTATAGCTTTTACTGGATATAATACTGTTTATTTCCTTTTGGTGCGTGTATGTGTAAATAGAATCACTCCCTAAAGGTCAATATGGGATTTGGGATATAATTAGTATTGAGGTATGAAGGCTAGTACCAATAATGAATGAATAATGGCCCCTACTATGTATGTCGAATGTCGTATGTCTATCATTTTGAAAAAGTAAATTGAACAAATTGTAATTTACCTAATTGGTTTATTTGAAAGCAATTACCTAATTGAGAAAATGTGTTTTGAATTTTTAGTGTTGACTTCATCAGAGGGAAATGGTTTACTAATAATTCCGGAGTCCCCAACGGGGATCTACCCAGTTGCTTTGGGAAAGTCAAACATCTTTACATGTGTTGGAAAGGTTGATGTTCCTGAAAGACTGACAGACATTCGCTGGTGGTGGCCGAATGGGAAGCTAATTGAAACCACAGACAGCAGGTACCTTACCATAACGTCCAAATTTTATTTACTCTCAAAGTGACAAGGAAAGTTCTCGCAGAGTCGGAGAATGAAATATTATTATTATGTTCTTTGCGAAACTTTCTTCGTACTTGTTCTTGGTTATTAAATTACAAGTTCGCTTTATGAATGTTAGGTATGTATACCTATAGGTCCTACAAAGAAAAGCGACAGACTGTATTAACAATTTAACACAGATATACATAATACTTATTCTATTCTATATAGAAATATATACCGATGCGGCATAATGCAGATCAAACGTAGATTACATTTTATGGTCTTTATTGTTTATGTAGGTATCTAATCTCTCGGTTATATTATTAGTCTTCCTTTGAAGAGTTTCGAGAGTACCCTAATCTAAGTAGTAAACGAGTGGTGTGGTTTAAGTGTAGGTCTTTGAGAGATGAAGATGTTTTGCTCGTATAAAATGCTTGAGGAGTTGGTCGGAGGATGAGATGAGAAGAATATGTATCGCTTTCTGCTGTGCAGCGTGTGCAGTCATTTACTATTCTTACACGTTTTACGTTTCTGTTACACTCATTCATGCCTCATAATATGTAGTCGACATGCTGAAACAGAATTCTTGTTCAAATAGAAAGGAACTTGAGCATATCTGTGTGTGGAGATCAAAATTTTTGGCATTCGGCATAGAATGAGTAGAGTCTATATAGCTACAGCTAAACTATGTTCAAGCTAAAGCTGAAGAAAATCTGCAATGTGGGCAAGTGTCAAATATAATTTATGAATTTGCATGTCTCTCTTTCTTGGCTTTGAATATTAATGTGAGAATCCTAACAGCCCTTTTATTTCGAAGCGGATTTAGTAAAGCACTTCTTTATTATTAACGGTAAAGACGTATTTTCAGCTGCATTTCTTAACATCCTTATATTATGGAGGCTATTTCACATAATTGTTAGGTCTAAAACACTTCTGTACGCTCGCCTTGGCTCACTAGGTAGCTGGGATTGTAGTTTTGGTTTACCACGAAGAATACCAGAGCGTTTATGAATATTAATCCTGCAATGATTGACTTCTGGGAATCATAAGAATTTAGGTTGCACAATCCGTTAACTCAGTACGCTTCAACTAATATTAGGTTTCGACGCATAAATATGCAATGCTGTTTCTTAGCGATCAGAATTTCCGATTCTTCCTGTATTTTTTACAGAAATTAGCTTTATTCAGCAAATTCGGCGGCCTTCACTTGACAGGTTAACTAATATTATGCGTACAGTTACTAGTTTGTATTGTGTAAACGCAAACGCAATTTACAAACACAATTTTCTCGTGGTTAGCAAAAATCTTGTGTAAAGCATGATTGAAGTTCGTAATATTCTTTCAATTGATTGTATTTAATCTAGGAATCGAGTAGTGGAAAGCCTGCATGTTAAACGTCGTAAAAATAATGATGATTACTTTTTAGCACTTTGTGGTTTAGTGAGTGAATGTGTTAGGTTAGGTGATATAAATAGGCGCTATAACACTTACTTTAGTTTTAGTGCAGCAGTACATGATTTGATACATTGAAGCATTTCAACGGATCCATCGTTTGGAACTATTCATTATTTGGTACACATATAGAGTGCACATTTCAGAGTTTATGGTTTGAAGTTTTAGTAGGTCAACTGAAATAGCTAAGTTAGCACTATCTTTGTCTATCAAGGTCGAAGATGACTTATGATTAGTGGGTGTCTTATGATCTGCAACGAAAACATGTGCTTGCACATATGTGCCAACTTTGATACATGATTTTCATTGTGAATTGGTTCTATAGCTTGAACAATCGATACATCTCTTTTGATGCGTATGCGTACATTGGAGGAGAAAATAACTGAATTGACTGCTGAACTGTGTCAGCCATATGACGGCAGATTCGAGATTTACAATTTCCAAAAAGCTGTATTGGCAAAACTCATTCGTTCTTTCTTTCAAACTTCTTGCAAATTATTCCCAAGAACATACCCTACATTATAAATGGCATAAGAACATTTATAATGTAGGTAAATGTGTTCTTGTATGCTCCATAAATGTTTTCATAGCATTTATAATGGTTAGTTTCTTACTCAGGAGATGAGTTTTGTTAAATGGATATCGACTTCCCATATCTCGACAGATAAGAAAAGAACGATTTTGGGAGTGAATGAAACAAAAATATAACAAAGTTTAACAATCGAAAAATTTAAAGGCAGCAGTTTGTAGAATGGACTTTTGACATTCTGCTTGTTTATAGCTAAAGTTTTTTCTTTTGTGTATAACAAATGTTGGTTGAGGGCATTGTTTTTAGATTCCTTTGTATTTTCCAAGTTATGTGTATTATTATGGTCTCCATTGAAAACGACTCTTCATTCAAGCATCTCTTCCTGTTTTGTCAATCATTTCTATACAAATAATATGAATAAGACAATAAGTTTCTTTGTTACATTATGCCAATTAAATACATTTTTAATCGTTCGATTCCTTTTAAATGAGCAGTATAAGTTTGTTTTCATAATACAGTACAATAGTAATGGCATTTGTCATTCTAGATGCCGAATTCTACTGGTTTTGTTTTAATTTTACTACACTACTGCAGCAAACAAAAATCTGATAGTTAGTTATAGCTTACCTAGGTACCTATACTTTAGTTTTATTTCTTATTGTATAACATGATTATGAAAACTAGATAATTGCAGTGAACTGTATATTGGGTAAATTATACTATGTAATGAACAAACTTGCATTATTCAACTAATGATTATGATAGTATTTCTATGTTAACATAGCCTTATTTTGTTCCACAGTTGTTTTCGTAAGTGGAGCAATGGAAGAGAGTCGTGTATTAATAGGGTAATAGAATTAGGTTCCCTTAGACGATCTTCTAAGCAAATAACAGTATCGTTTCCCAAGATTGCCAATTATAGTTGTTTATGATGCTTCAGATACCATTGGAGTAAATGTATACAAGCTTATTAAATTAATGGTGAAATCAATATCTCTAAATACGTCAGAGTAAGAATTCGCCTTTTCGTCTCAGACAGATATGGAAAGCTTTTCTTCATCTTGCAATCAACTATTCTGTTCGTTTGCCTCTGAATTCAGCGAACTAAACCGCTTGCAAATCGTATTGTACAATCTTCAGTTTGAAGATGCTTTTGATGAAGGATTAGTTCATGTTTCATTACTTTATTCCTCTAGTCTAAACATTAAGTACGCAAACAGTTTAGACATTGTTGTGCTTAGATGAAATGCATGCGTCATCGAATTTTATCGGTATTAAATTACATTTGTATACACTCATTAACAATCTTTATTGCAAACAATATGTCAGACAATTTTTATGTACATATTTATACATTTGTTTGTACATGAATGAGTTGTACGTAGTTCCTGAACGTGCCATTTTATACATACTGATATTATGGTATACAATGAGTTCTCAGGATGTACTCCGTACTTTATTATAGAGATTGCAAAATAACAAAAGCCTAACTAAATTGCATAGTTGTGGAAGTGTCGCATCCGCATTTCGATGTGGGTGTTGAAATTGCAACGCTGAAAACTATTCCTGTGTTAAGTCAGATTTTTTTTTATTAAACATGGCCTTATCAACATGGCCTTATTATAAATAGTTTCATACGATTTGTTTTAGGATGTGTTATTTACAAACTGGAAAAGTTAATGGGATCTACAGATTTATAATGATGAATGCGAAACTTATTGTACTTGATGTTTGTGTAAATATGAATTATTGAATTTAATTGAGATTTTGTGGAGTATTGAAATAAAATGCGGTAAATTTTTATTTGTGGATCCAACAAGCGAAGAATATGGTGAGACGAGGTAAACATCTTTTTCGGAGCTGCTCTGTCTGTTTGCCGTAACGATATTTTATCATGCTGATTGCTGTGTGTCTCAGTGGTTTAGAATTTAGAAACCTTGTTGTGGTTTTGCTACTCAAACTCACCCATAATTTTACATGATAGTCCTTTAGTGTGCCATTAAAGAAATAACATTGTTGTGACACATTGAAAACACAAATATGAAAGGTTGCATAAAACTGCACAAAAGCTGTGCAATGCGACTTTGTATTGTAGTTTTAATGATATGAAAACACAAACCTAGTTTAATGTGAAGAATTTGTGCTTGAAATTGAGATTAAGTCATCAAACACTTTCCTTTTATAAAAATTTGTTCCTGGCTGGGTCTGTGTTTATTGCCAACATGCCATGATATGCCTATTGCGTGCATAATATTATATTGAAATGTACATTTAAGCTGATTTAAAGCCTTGTTACATGGTTGTAGAGGAATGGATGGACCTGCAATATGCTATTATACTTTATAAACCGTATTATATGTATGTTACATATAAATTATCCCTACAAACACAAACCACACTTAAAACCTCCATTATTGTATGTGATACTCTGTGCAATGATTGGGGAATGACATGAGTCTATATATATAGCTGCCACTAAATTGCTTCGAAGCATTCAGAAACGTTATTAAATTAAAATAGTAAATCTAGGTAGCTCGGTAGATACTGTGTGCAATTGTGAGTTGAATAAATAACCAGCGTATACGTAAACATAGCTGTTCATGCTTAGTTGAGTGTGTCGTGTGTTGTTGTTACAGTTTACTAAATTGCATTGTAAAAATAATTGCGATGTGAATATTTCAACAGGGTTGAGACGCTGCCCGGTGACCAGCCTGGTTCCTTAAGCTTGTATTTTAGCTCTATACAAGAACAAGATTTGGGTAATTACAGTTGCTCCGCCACATATGCCAGTAACCAGCAACTTAATACGACGTTTGTTCTGAGCGCTTTTGGTAAGATACATTTTTTATACTCGTAAAAAATTATTGATCCATAAACGTAGCCGACTAACTTTGGGCATGCCAAATTATTTTTTATTTGTGTCTGTTGTAGTGCCAATTACATTCGAAGATGCTCCTACAAATCAATATGCTGTCAAGAACTCGGATTATAAAGTTAAATGTCGAGTAAAAGCAGATCCACCACCTCAAGTCGATTGGAAAAAGGATCACAGAGCAATTAATGCCAGTGGTGAGTCTATATTTATCCAATTATTCAAAACCTAATACTTAAATTATGATCACAGGGATCATGAAATTGTATGATATCATGAAATATGATGGACTCTTTTCTGATTTTTAAATGATTTACGATATTGAATTATAGTTTTGTATTGATTTTCCTTTATAGACCACTACCTCGTAGATAAGGATGGAATCGTTATTCGTGGTGTTACGGAAAGCGACGAAGGAGTATACACATGTCGTGTTAGAGTTATTTCAATGGGAAAAGTTGAAGAGAGACATATTCAACTTGAGGTATTCTATAATTTCCTGAGTTTGATTTACTTATTATGGGGAAAATGAGTTTTAAACTAAATTTCCTGTTGTACAATAGCAAATTCTAACAAAGTTTATGTAATTATTTACTCAGGTGCAAGAAAAACCGGTCATTACGTCGGAAGCTGTGGAAGTTGAAGGAGTTGAGTCTGAAAGTGCTTCCATGGTATGCACAGCCACTGGCAAACCATCCCCAGAGTACATTTGGGTGAATCACAAGGGCCAAGATTTGAGTGAACTGGAACGATTTACAGTTGATAAGTGAGCCTAAAACATTACCTAGTATAGACTAGCTAATTACATAACGTAATAGGTTAATTAAATTATTATAATTGAATTAAATCGCTTTAGGTATAAGGGTACATTACAAGTAGATGGATTGAAGAGGGAAGACACTGGAACTTACAGATGTACTGCTAAAAATAGTGCTGGATTCAATACTACCACATCTCGTTTGGTTGTGATTACAAAACCTGTCGTGGAAGAGTTTAAGAATGTAACGTAAGTGAACTCTTAACAAGATGCATAAAAACGACTGCAGATTATTGTATGCACAGTCTATTTATAAATCTCACGTTTTTATCTGCGTTTGTTATATCATCCTGGCAAATTTGTCATACAGGTCTCAAGTTACGGGAGAAGCAGTACTTACATGTAGGGCGTCCGGTGAACCTGCGCCGGATGTTGTTTTCAGGAAAGACAGTAATAAAGAACCTTTTGGGCATGGAGTGCAAACCGAACGTATATTTACTGACCAACACAAAGATCGTTCTGTGACGACGGCACAAATAAAAATTGACAACCTTCTGCGTGCCGACGATGGCCTCTACGTATGCATAGCGTCTACAAAGCGAACTAAAAGTAAATTTACGTACACCTATTTTATATATATCCCAACACAAGGTTCGCTCATTCATATACATGAAAGGATTTATGTAGTCTGGAGGGGAAGAAACTAATATTATGTATGTCTGCAATTATTTCAGCGGAACTGACAGGTCACTTGACTGTGGAATTCCCACCTTCCTTCGCAAACACACCAATGGAAGAAACATGGTCATGGGATGGAAAATTAGCAAATGTAACCTGTCTAGCTGAAGCCATTCCAAATGCCACGATCTCGTGGTTTATTGTTCAGCATCCTGAAAGAGCTGTAGATCGTAATACTCCAAATATGGAACAAATTGGATTTCAGTCACTCAGTTCATTGCAGGTGTGCTTTTTTTCATTCAAAAGACGTTTTTGATGTAGCATGTTACGTTATGTGTGATTTGATTGCTGGATGCATTTTCCTCTGTACAGATATTACCCGTGGATCGTGGCTACTATGGATTTTACAAATGTGTTGCTACGAACAAATTGGGTACTTCTGAGCACCGTGTCCATTTACGAGAAGCACGTAAACCTGGTCCTATTCTTCAGGTGATAACGAACGAAAAAACTGCTACTAGCATTGCCTACAAAATAGTCGGTCCAGTTGATGACGGTGGACTTCCAGTTACTGCGTTTGTGACTCAGTATAAAGAAGACAGACATGGCTGGGAAAAAAATAAAATAAAGTCATGGCCAGTGGGTAAGTGAGTCGTTTCCATCCTAAACACGAGAAAGACATAAACTTAGGATGCGCACCTACTCAAACTAAGTACATACGCCAAAATCCATTTTGGCCTTGTGCCACTATAATAGTAGTAATGTAGCGTAGGTACGTACCGCAAAACGTTTTTTGTGGGTGTTATATAGACTTGGTGAGTGAATGGAATGAAGAGTGTTTTAAATTGAAGTTAAGAGTGACTTTGGCCTATTTATTTTGATTCAGACCAACAAGTGTTTATTGTGGAAGATTTGGAGCCGTTAAGTACGTACCATTTTCGTTTTGCTGCTGAGAATGCTGTTGGCATCGGAGACTGGGCACTAGAAAGACCGGAAATAATGCCAAGACGATCTGCCCCGGAGCCACCGAATATTTTGACTGAAGTTCATAATGGTGTTGCCATCACTCCATATACCGACTATTTTGAACTCCGCTGGAGTGTTCCGGCCGACAATGGCGATAAGATAGAAGTATTCGAAGTTTCATATACACCTGTAAGTATTTCTCCTTCATTCACATAAATAAAAGTATTTTAGTCTCCATTCTTAATGCCCAAATTACGTTTTCCTCACTTTATTTGTACTAACAGGTAAGAAATGTTTCAAACGGATGGGAGAATACCGGAAAAACTACAGTTGAGGAAAAGCCTTTGGGCGAACCTCGCCATATCCTCAAACCACTTACTCCCGGAACGTACTACAGAGTTGAGATACGTGCTAGAAACAAAATTGGTCCGAGTGGTCCATCGCAAATAATAATCAAAACTGCTCCAATTCAAGGAGGAGGTAAGAAATTTTATGATTTTAAAAAGCCTGTTTATTTTCATGTATCGTGAGTTTTTTTATTATTGTGGTGTCTAGTTTGTCTCGTAATAATGTTTGAAATCGCAATGATTTATTGCAACAGCTATTTTTATGCATGCATTTGCATACTTGCATTTGTGTTTGTATTATATTTTTCATTTTTCATCATTTTTGCGCATGTTTGTTTAATTTGTCTTGCTTGAATTTTAAAACATTTCACTTTCCCTTATGACGAAAGTAACTTGTAATTCCAAAATATTTGAGTTTTAAAAGTGACACAGTAATAGAATGGATAGCATTAGTAAGTATGTAGATTAGTGGATGTAATTTAGTAGAAAATTAAAAATAGTGGCAATTAAAAGACAGAAGCTGCGGAATCTCACTTCGTTTGTCTGTCTTGTTTCTTCTGATACAGATAAATCCAGGCCAGGTGATTCGTCCTCAGTCAAAAGTTCCGCAGGCAGTTTACAAATGGCTTGGTTCTTCACTTATTTCTGCTTACTGAAACTGTACATCACATGCTAATGTGTGAAAATGAATTTGTTGATACATACGTTGATAGTGTTGATATACTGACCATCGTCGGTTGTGTTGTCCGTTTTAATGTAAACTTGTATTTATTTTACTTGTAGAGTTAGAAACACTACTGCAGTTGTCAAATTAAGTCTGCAGTTTTGCAGCTCGGTTAAAACTTCAGTCTTACAATTAGTTTCTTTGTTTACAAAAGACACTCTCAGTCTCATTTTTCTGACAAGTTAATAATTTTGTTGACGTAATTATACTTTAGACAATGTTAAATGTTTTTAATTCCCTTTGTGTCTTTGATGTTATGTCCATGAAAATCAGGAGAGTCGATTTTTTGTCTAAATGTAAATATTATTATTACAAACACAAAGTACGTAGATAGAGCTCTTTTCCCTTTAATCCAAACCAAAGATTTTTTTGTCCCGTGATCTTTCATGGAGTTTTTCCACTTAACGAATAATGACATTCCATTGTGTAATCTATATATCTAAATTATTCAAACTGCTTTTACAAAGTTTCGAGTTTTTTGGTGCCATAAAATGTCATTACATTCTGATTAAAATATAAAACAAATCCTAAATTCCGGTTTTCGAGGAATGAAACTAAAATATATGCATCGTGACAATACAATACAACTTACAAACAATTGTGCAAGTGCAACACATACCAGACGTCTACAAAACAATTCTATTACCTATAACATGTGTTTAGATTAGTTCATGATTGTGAAAATAGTTACTGCCTAAGGTATAAGAAAAGTGAAGTAGTTGATGTTAATGAACGAACAGTGCTAAGTGCTAAATCATTGGTAAATATAAAATAGTTCTCTTATTAAACCCAAATTATGATCTATGAAATATTCTACTATTCTATAGACACAAATAACCTTCATGATAATACTATACGATAGATAAGGTAAATAGAGCCAGACGAAAGTCCGTATAAAAATCAAACAAAAATTCGAAAACGTGTTTAATATATTACATAGTAAAAGTAAACTACTATCACAAGTCAATGAGTATTCATGTATTTAAAGCGATAGACGAATGAAACAATCCAACAATTTGAACAATTTTATTAAATACCAATGTAATAATCATGTACTAGTATTTTGTTCCTTGTTAAAGTGACTCAAAACATTTACAAACGTTTTTAAAACAGTAGTATTCATGTAACGAGTTTGAAATGTAATTAACGGCAAGATTCAAGTTATAAATGATTTAAAAGGAAACTTTCTGTGGGCACATAACGTTGTAAACTAAACAGATGTAACAATAATTACATATCAACCTGGGCTATACAAGTCTCATGATATTTCAAGAAAGAGAAAATGTTCAATCGTAACATCCGTCTGCTATTCAAGTTTTTAATGGCCAATGTGAGACTCGATTTTCAATGTGTCCGAAAGCTGGAGTAAAAAAATTATATGTATAATGCGAGCCGAACCGTTAATATCATTATCACTTGTTCAGTTTAAATGCACTAATACGAAACCCCTATGAACAAAAGCATTGAACAAAAGCAAATTGAACTAGTGTAAAGAAACATCACTACTTTGGAAATTATTACGATATTTACACTGAATCTGTAATAGTCTTAATTAACAAGCTTATTTACTATATATCTGTATTAACTTTTGTTTTAAACATATTTTCCTGAGTACCTATAAAAAGTGGTGGGTGTATGTATGATGATTTAAGATTTAATTGTTAAAAAGCCTTTGTCAAATTACTACCAGGAAAATAACGTAGGTTTAACATGGTTCACGGTGAGTTAGTGAACAGAAGTGTACAAAAACTTATTTTCCATTTACTATTCAAAATCAATAATACTAATTAAATGTTCTACTCTGCATTGTAGCCATAATTGGTTAAAATGATCGTAATAATGAAATATTATAGTTATACCTGTATGAAATAACGTGGAGCAGTTCACAAACATGTAGCAACAAAATGATAGCCAAAATTATATGGAATTGTACACTCGATTTGTGAAAGTTTTGGGGAAAGCGCACGGTTTGAGACTTGAGTTGTGTTGGTATAAGATTTTATTAGCATATAAAGGATAAAGAAGACATGAGAGAATAGAAGATGAAAAGTCGCCCTGCACAATACAAGGAAAAGTATTGTTTTGCAGTTGCAAAGTACACGTATTTACATGTGGATGTATTAATATTTTTATTCTTATTTACAATACTACAATTACGCAATTACAGTTAGATTAAAAGTAAATCGAGTTTGAGAAACTCGCATATAGAAATATTCATGAATCAGTACATGCAAATTAAATCTACTACTGACTTATGTTGAACTGCTCTTCTTTGTATTATTGTATTTGTAATTTTACGTTATGACAAAACAAATAAAATAAGGTTAGTTTAGTTACGAGATTTGTATCAATGTAAAAATACATGTAGTTGACGACAGAATGTGAGCTGCGAGAGAATATTATTATGAGAGGGTGGGTGGGGAATAATTAGATAGAAATAGAAGAAAGTAGAACGTACGAAATTACAATGTATTGCATAATACTGTAAGTATACATTTAATATAATGTGACATTGATCTCATATAATTATTTAAATCTCATAAATGAATCGTGCATTCAGTGCGAAAATTATGAATCCCATTTTAGATTTACAATATGAGTGTATGTGTGGCAATTATTGAATTCATTACATAGTGGGGGGTATACTATTCTAAAAGAATAGCGTAGCAGTTTAATTAATAACCTTTTGTATAGAGAGCTACCTAAAATATTGTGAGATATGTAGAGCTATAGCTTCTGTAATTAAAAGCTAAGAAATTTGTTATGCATTTATCATGCGTTTGCGTTAGTTACGTAATTGCTAGTAATTACTCTTCCTGCTGTAAAGTTCCTTCTGAATCTGCGAAGCAAAAGAATTGTAGTTGTACAATACAAATATAGTCTATTATAAATTATGTATATGTATTGCCTATGTAGGATTGTTGTAGAAATGGCTTTTAAACTGAAATGATATGTATGTATTGTGTTACACACAAATGGAGCCTTTACATGCTATCATTGCTTTGTAAGCTATAATATCCCGGCATCTTTGTAGGTTTTAATTAGTTGTTGCTGTGATTGTAATCATAATAATAAATGTGATTCAAATCTAATGCCTACAATAATATGGAAGATAAATGAGCGAATGTCGGCAAAAGTTAAAGAAATTGTGCTCCTATTATTGACTGTTAATTATTAAAATTACCTTTACGAATGCTACAATACAAATACATAAAAAATGGCTATTATTATTAGTACTACGATTACTACTGCGGTGCAGAACAAGTAAAAATAGAAACTCGTCGACCTATTTGTCATTTAGTGCTGTTAAATTTAAATGTATTAAGAAAAAACAGTTCTATTATAGTAGTAGGTAGTTACAGAAGTATATTATACCAACATTTACCTGTGTAATTGAATACAATTAAATTACATAATAATACTACAGATATGTTACAACAACAATGTCATTCATGATGATAATGATGATACTAACTACTACTATTACTGTTAACTATGTCTATTATATACCTGTGCAAAAACTATATACACTACTATGACATAAAGCTAATATAAAAATAACAAAAACTGACTATTTATTAGGCTAGAAATAACTCTTTGGCTGAACTAATTATTTGTAAAACAATTATTGTGTAATGTATGTACAATATAAGGCTAGGCCGATTACAGTGAATGTAGCAGTAGTTGCTCTATTAGAAGGAATTTATGATAATTACATTATTATACTTGACAAAAATACTAGTAGTGTTTCTAGACTAATACTGAATAAGTAAATTATCCTACTCTAATATAAAATATTATAGCCATGCTATAATTATGTACTATGAAACTAATAAAAGCAAGATGATAAAGGTGTTATATAATGTTGCACTCTGTTGACTCATTGAAATACAAAGTAATGATACGAAGGCAGAGAATTTAATACAAGATATAAAAATATGATAGGAAAGTAGTGTGTAGTTGTATCAGTTATTATTGTTACTCTGTGTATTGTAATAATTCATAGTAAATTGAGTATTGAGCTATTGTAATTCACTAAACGTAAGTATTGCAGTCAGAATGTTATAATGCTAACAAATAATTATTGTTGGGTTTAGAATACTAGTTTAATTTAACGAAAGTAAGTTGATTCACAAATGATTGCAATGTCCTTCCTAATCGAAAGCCACAATTAGGAATGGAAGTATTAAAAGAGCAAGCAGGTATATGCCAGAATTAATGAAAATAATACAGAAATCTTACTATGTAAGTAAATCATGATTTATGTCGCAGAGATACAAAATCTACATTTTAGGTATTGTATGCAAGTCTAGATATAAATACATATTATACAGTCTACATTATTACTGTGTAGTAAATTAAGTAAACTAAATTACTACTGTACATTAAAAATCAATTCAAACGATGTATTTGTGCTCATCCTTCATTCTATCACGCAGATTATTTCATTTTTTATTCATTTACTCCAATTCTGCCATCATAAATATGTTACACTAATATACATACATCTACCAAAGCTGGTTTTTGGTGGATTGACACTTTGTTTATTGAAAAACATTTATTATTACTCTTTCACTTTCTCTCTCTCTCTGTTTTTGTGTTTGTATCACACCAAATTATTATGTCCGCAAATTTTTGTACCTTTAGCTATTTGTTGCGTAATCACTCGTTTACAGCCATGAAATTTGGGGCGTCGTCAGTGAAGTCACTGACTTCATTTGGTATTTTAATTCTATTCATTATGTATTCGTGTCTTATTATGCTGCAGTGTTTTCAATCATATGCCAATAAGCTTCAACACAAAATCATTATTCTTTTGCTATCGATCAATGTTCTTAATAATTCATTTTTTCGTATGCAGGATATTTCACTCCAATACCATGGGCAATGTAATACATACAGTAGTATCTTGTTATATAAATATTAAATATAGCTGTTAAATCATTTCAAAGTCAAAATAGCTCCCTAATCTACCTAATAAATGGTACTCATGCACATACAATGCATTACATCTGGCACCACACTCATGATTTTAGACAACCATGCAGTCAATGGAATCGTGTCTCATCTCAAGTCTCATCATTCTCAATCTACGTACACAAATACAAGTACATAAATATTACATAGCAATTTTACTTTGTTCGAGCTGGAGACTTTACTACAGTCTCAAGAATATTCAATTTTGACTAACGAGACTTGAGACTAATGGTTTCTGAATGAGCACTATGCATTATCAGACCCAGACCTATAAAATATGTAGCTCAAAATTATTTTTTATATCTCTTGACATGGATCATGTAATATATTTGCCAAAACATTATTTAAAAAAAGTTTTTCCACATTTTTCAAAAATTCCATTTTAAGATATTTCAATGTATTTTTTCAAGGTTTCCACAGCTTTTGAACTGACTGTCCAATGTATAATAATAATGCATGGTCTGTCGTCAATAATAGCTTACTCACAGTCAGATATATTATGAGTATTATTTTTACTCGTTATGTATTATGTATTAGCCATGAGCACAAAAATCTTTATGTATTTAGTATTAGTGGTTTAAAAATTAATGCTCATTACATTGGAGTGGAATGTCCTAAACAATATGACATTTGGCGTATCTTGTTTTATATGAATAAAAATATGATCATGATGGGTGGAATTAGATATGCTCCTGTATTTAGATGTGTGTTGAATTTTCAGTTTTTATAAATTGTTCTTGGATATCATATAAAACATTAATACAGGCATGATAAAAGATCCAGTGAAACAAGGAGGAATCAATGTTCCGCTAATCGTCGTAGTATCGGTAGTTGTTTTTCTTATCATATGTATTATCGTGGATATGACATGCTACCACTTGAAACGAAAAGGTAAAGCAAATGTGTACAAAATAATTATAACCGTAAATCTCATAAACGTATATTCACATAGTATTGTATGAATATTTGATGATTTACCATTTCTTATGAATTTGTAGGCATTGCGTGGACCATTTCTCATAAATGTTGCAGTGAGAACAAAAAAGGTAGACAAAACTATGGGAAACATGTAAAAGGGCCGCAATCGGACCAAGCGGATATTCCTTTGAATAGCCCTTAACTATTTCAACTACTTTTGACTCTTCGCTTCAATAATTAGATGTCATGATGTCAATAAATATACCTCACTAACATTTACAATGAAGTACCTACGTGTATATTACAAAACTTTTATTAGGAAAGTCACAAATGTTGTTAGACGATCTCTTGTACAGCTTTAACCAGTACTTACCTACCTATGTATTTATTCTATACAGCTATAGCAGCAGTTCATTCAGTACTTTTCATTCATACTTTGAAACATAATTATTTATACATGCTTCGATTTCGATTTTCTTGTAAATTATTAAAGTCCATTACATGTAAACACTGATTTAATTTAGATATGCATAAAATGTGGATTTGGTCAAACATTCTCGCTTGTGCATTTTGTCCATGAGTTTAAGTACAGTACAAGTCGATATGAGTGTACACTACTGCTTACTAATATTGTTTTTCCATTTTTATAACTGACTCAATTATGATTTTGTATAGATCGTTTCAAAAAGGCAATGCAATGCAATGTATGTGAAAATTGATATAAAAATGTATAACGCTTTCCTAGGAAAATATTTGTATACATGCTTTGCTAATAAATTCCAAACCTAATTCAACCAAGAACCAACTAAGCTCGGTACTTAATAGATATGCATTTTTATTGGATAAAAATCCGTAAAACGTCATTTAATCATTACTACTAATACAAAATGTTTTATTATTACTTTCGTTTGTATAATAAATTGTGATTAACTGTAGATTATTTATAAATGCCAATAAATGTCAATACAAATAACATGGCTGATCAATTAGTTCACTTTGAATTACTAATAATTACAAAAATGGAGATTATTTGATAGTATTTTACTCGTTGTTTTGCTGCTCTGTTCACAATTGTCACAATCCCCACTTTAGTTTTGTTCATGTGAAGGAATGCGGGATATAGTTGCATCATATTAGGTACTTTGAATTACAAACTGGGTATATAGTATAATGTATAAATATTAAATAAGCATTATTAACACTATCGTTCATAATTAACCCTGTAAAATTGATAAATACACATACACGCATACGAAGCAAATCCCTGACAAGATAATTTCAGGATACAGGACATAATATTTTCTTCATGAATGTTTCATAATTAGGTACATTACATCCCTTACTTTGATTACATAAAGGTTATCCGTCGTACATATATACCACCCCTTAGTCCTCTACTGCTCGGATATTATAATTGTAATAATAATTCATATTTAGGTATAGACATTTTAAGTTTTCTAGCCGACATAATATCATGTTCTTACTCAATTGGTGAAAATACTTTCCAGTTAACTAATTAAATGCTCTGCTAATATCTTACGTTCCTCAAGAGATTCACCGGTTGAATACCAACAGTCTATTGCACAGAAATAATTTGTATAGATTGCATGCAGTTATGCAATATTGGAAAGGAATAATTCCGATAAAGTATATGGTTCATTATAAATAAAAATCCTTGCATTCTAAATATAAACAGATAATTCGTAGCGTTGGCATATCAAGTATTATGGCCGATGGCACTCAAAATCAATCCCGCCGAAGATAACCAAATGTTTTTGGCATAAACTATCCATCTAACATAATAACTGTACACTCAAATCACAATCACTAACTTCAGACTTTGATCTTGATTCATTCTCATAGAAGTTAAACCTCGATTCCCACATCTGATCTTGGTTTCCCTGCCTTTCTCAAAACATCTTCTTGTCTCAAGTTAGCAGCTTCAGTTCTTGTGTGCCAAACATAAACCTAGAGTAATTTCAAAGAAATTCAATTTTTTCAATTTAAAGTTGATGACAGTCGACTGTACGCATTAAATTAAAAATATTTAGGTACATGTAATACAATAACAAGTGAATTAATCTTAGATGCAACTTGTTGGTATTATGTTGTGTGTATGTAACTTGTGTTGTATATAAAGTGCAATTGGAAGCTTTCTCACGATATTGCTTGAGACAGTTTAGCATTAGTCAGCAGATTCCAATTGCACTTGGTCATATTCTTGTCAGTCCGATTGAACTTTGTATTATGCATTGCTATTGCTGTATTGATAATTGTGTAGGTAGTTAGGTAGGTGCACAATGTTTGTGATGTAATACATGTACTGTATGTAGCAGTAGCAGTCTTTGGAAGTTTCCGTGGTCTGCTACTGTATAATGTATATAATATGTAATGATTTTATTATGTGCATGAAGTTTTCTTTCATGCCTTTTTGACTTTAATAAATCAGTCTTCACAGATAGACCAGAGAGCTAACAGGTCTAGTTATTTCTTCATAACTTAAGTCAATGTGATGACTGTCGACTGTACGCATTAAATTAAAAATGGTGAAACAACTTGACTGGACTAACCTTAGTACAGTTATCAGCTTTCACTTCCAAATCATCTAACGAAGAAACAAAATGTTTTAACAGCTCACTTTCTTGATAACCTTTTTCCGACTCAAATGAAAACTTCCCTTCCGGTTTACTTAAAAACAGTTGTAAATTGATTGCAAATCCAGCCATGTCAATTGCAAATGGACGATTTGGACTCCAAACTGTTAGCCAACCGTCTACCTTTCCTTGAGCATTTAGTCGTGGTCGCTCTACCATCAAACCGCCCACTAATCCCACGGGCCATACTCCAACTCCTTTAATACTACGCATCTACACAAGTAAATTACAATTATTTTAGTTTAATTCTAAACGATTGTTTAAAAGCATTAGTAAGTTCAAAAATAATAAACTGAAATCGCAAACACTTACTTCTTCAAAAACCTCCAAAGAATATGCGTTGTCATCGTCCACAAAGTAAATGACACCGTCCCCATCGTCTGGAGATATGTTGCTTCTAATCCACTCTAAAGCAGAGTTCCTCTGAAGCACCCCTCGGGGTTTGACCCATCTAGGTTCCTTAAAATAAAATTGAATGAATAGACATGTAAGTAAATGATTGCAGTTAGCAGCACATATTCTGAAACATATACTTATTTACATTCAAGCAAGAAAAATAATCTCTTCGGGTAATAATAATATATTTTCACAGTCCCACTTAATGTTACCTTTGCTTTCAGTTTCCAAGTTTTTGGCGTTGCAGCATTCAAATGTGTGTATGGAAGTCCTGTTTTTTCCAAAAGGTGCGCAACTAGGTCAGTCTTGGTTTCTGAATCTTCTATAACAACCCAATGTAAGTTTGGCACTAACATAAGTGTGTGAGAAAGCCTGTGTCAAAGAATTATAATTTAATAAATTGACTGAAAAATATGTACCATAGATAAATACTAAGAATTTGTTATTAGACTTTTGAAAATCTAGACAATCCACCTTTCACTGGATAGGAGACAGGAAAATATAAGGAGTTTATATATAAAAATTATATATACATTGCATATTGCAATTTAAAAAAATACATCAGTAAAAACATGATTGTAAGGTAAGTCAAGTATAATTCACCTTGTTAACTCTGCTTTTTGTACTGGACGCGTATGCGTAGGGGTTACTGCGTAAATAGTAGGTAAATTTTTATTTTCAGACGAATCCTTGATACAGTCTAAGGTATGAGTTCTAAGTTTTTTAGCCTAAAACAAGTAAAAAGAGTTATACACAAAACGCTATCCACCACCAGTATCATTTTTTCATATATTATTATTTGTTCTATCTATCAAATTGTCTATTGGGAAAACAAGAGTAGAATCCTCTAATAAATCTCACACATAAGCCTGAATAGGATCGGATTATGTTACAATTTTTTTTAAATATTTGAAAAACGGGGGGGGGGGGTCATTTTTACCAATTCATCATATTTTTGTTTATCAGAATTCAAAGCCGAAGTTTTCAGATCATTTGTATGAGTCTTCGCATCAGAAGTCCAGTAGCCTATAAATAATAAAATTATGATATAAATTGTGAGCTAAATAATCTTATTAATGATAATGGCCAATGTCTGGTAATATAATAACAGGGGATAAATATGCCAACCTTTGATACACCATATCATTAGGACAAATAATGCAGCATACACTAAAACCTTTTTACTCTTCATCCTTGCCCAAGTTTTAAGATATTAAAATGTAATCACTAAAGAATACTTGACAACTTGATTTAATATTCTGTCAAATTTTTTATTGACACTTGGCAATAAAAAGTGTCAATGTCAATTTCCTTTGTTTTGTAAATCTACAATTTAGAGCATAAAAACTATTCAATCGTACGATTTTGATGGGCAGAATTGTTGCGAATTATTTTAGAGTGTGACCGAAATGATGAAATTATTTATATCCTGGATAATTTGATTTAAAAATATGAAACAAAGTAAATAAAAAATGAATGTGGTTTAATTTAGAAATGAATGTTCAAATTTTGCCGCTTTGATCATAAGAAGAGAACGTATGTAATACCAAAACATTGAAATCCGCAAATCATTCGACATTGTCGGCGGCTGAACATCTTTACTGAATGTGTCTTTTTCTGTGTCAATTTTTAACGTGAGTTTTTTAATTTTAACCAAAATATACTAAATAATTTAAATGTTGAATGTTCAATATCAAATAAATATTATTGCCTGTTTGGCTAACTGTTAATTTTAATTTCCATAATGTTTTGGCCTTATGCCATGCATTCGTTAAGCTAAATGTCAATAGTAAATATTATTATTGCGATCTGCAATCTGTCATCTGTGTATTTGTATTTACAATTTGTATAAAATACAAAATATAAAATAGGTTTTTAGTATTTGCAGTGTTGCAGTCAATAGTATAATTTCAGTACCCATTTCATTTTGATTCACTGGAAATTAATATTTTCTATTTAAAACATTTAAATTATGTGCATACAATGCTATTTTGTATTTTAATTATTTTTGTTTTGCTTTCTTCCATCTTCACCCGGTATCTTGTGTCTGGAGGCTAGAGTGGGGGGAGGGTTTATCTAGAAATCGGATTTGGGGGAAAAAATAATAAATTGCTTTTTTGTCCTTTCTTGCAACTAACTGCAAATGACATAATATTGAGATTGAGTCTTTCAACATTGATTGTGATATATAATTGATAACACAATAATTCATTATATTTTGCAGGGTTGATTATAAAGCTGAATAATAAAATGGAAGGTCGTGCCAGCTTATTGGAGTTTCAAGAATTGGAAGCTGGACCAGATGGAAACCCAGTAGAACTGTATTCTGAGTTGTTGGCATTGTATCTGCTTAACGGAGACTTATGTAACGCTAAATTTTTATGGAAACGAGTTCCAGCTGTTTTAAAGCAAAATACTGAATTAGCTGCATTATGGGTTGTCTCTCAAAAAATGTGGAGCCGGGACATGCCTGGATTTTATTCTTCAGTTCAAAGTTTTCAATGGAGTCCAACTGTGGCTCCCATTATAAGTAATGTAGTTGGTAAGCCCTTTATTTTTTTATTATATTTGCACATGTTGTAAAAAACAAACATTTAGTTTAATGTATTTTTTCTTTTGATAACTGTTTTAGAATCTAAACGAGAGCAACTGTTAAGACTAATAGGAACAGCATATACATCGGTACACCCTCAAGATGTTGCCACGCTTCTGGGGATGACCAGTGTGGAGGTTGAAGCTGCTGTACTGGCAAAAGGTTGGACCAATGTAGAAGGATTGTTGCAACCCAAGGAACCCCTACCTGTTGACGCTCAGCTTACCACCGCCGACGATCAACTAGGAAAATTGACAGATTTTGTTAGCTTTCTTGAAAATTAGTTAATTGATGACTTTTAGCACCAGTCATCAGCTCGTAAGTCACGCTCAGTTGAAAAACTTTTCAGTAAACCTTGTTCATACTGCGATTGTATAGTAACTACTATATTTACAATTATCTACTTGCATTTTGTATAATATAACTAATTAAATTAATTAAAATATATAAATCGTATACATCAATATTAAAAAGTACTCAGAGGTCGTTTTTCTTGAGTTGCATTATGATCTTAAACTGATATATTATATTTTATTCATTTTTCATAATTTTTTCAAGATAGTTTTATGAACAAATAAAATAATTTCTTACCAAAGAGTTAGTTCCACAAACACAATAAATAATTAAAGCCAAAAGCACTTTGTGTATGTATGGTTGAAATTGAAGTGATTTGATGATGCAGTTTAAAGTGTTAACATTTTATATCATAATTATGTTATGTTCAGTACGTAGGCGTACAATCTGAATTCTTCATTTCGTGCATACATAATATGTGTGAATTTATAATAATTTTTTTTACATACTGTAAATACATGACCTGTGGCGAAAATGTTTCAGTTAACTTTCAAGTTATAGAGTAAACTATTTTCAATATCAGGTAAAAGTCTGAGGTTGAAATTTTCGAAATACTCGAGCATTGGGACTTGTGCTTGCAGATCTCGGTGTAGCTGGAGTCAGCGATTGTCCTTCCTCCTTTCCAGACGACTGCTCCGTCAATAAAGTCTCCATAGGAAGATTACTTGAACTACGTTAAGCGGATGTGCACAATATTAAAATTAATGTCCATACTATTTTCTACAACTATTAAATGATTTCCTTTCGTTTTTCAAAACAAGCTTTTCAAAAATTAAAAAAATGTACAGGGCGAGGGCAACTATAAATAAACTATATAAAAATTTATTGAGTAATCAGTAATCATCATTCATTAAGACTAGGTAATGGGTGGCAACAAAAGAATGGCAATGCGTTCTACTTTATATTTGTAAGTTTATAGTACCAACATTAAGTCTTGTAAATGGAGGTAGTGTTTTATTGGTTTATTATTGGTTTACTCAATACTTGTACGCTTCAGTTATATAAATGAAGCTGATAATGCGCGTAACAATACTAAAATATTTCATCAATTATTATTTATAAGTCTGGTTAGAGTACTGTTGGTCACATCATTTAGAGTCGACTGCCTCGTACCCTTCATTTTGTATCCGATCTTTGAATTTTAGATATTCTCGTTTCCGATCGAAATGCTTTACCTGTTAAAAATTACAAAAACCCTTTGTTTAAAAGAAATAAGAAATTCAATATGATAAGCGGTATATTGTAAATTGATATACAAAAAGTTAATGAGAAGAATTATACTGTACCCATTGAGAAGGACAGGAACTTTCGTATAAAGCCCGGAATTTAGCACAAACTTCTTGCTTATCACGATTTTCATCCAAACATTGCCATAATTCATCTCTGGATGACCAGCATTTTTCTCGCTCTGATTTAGTCGGGAAAGACATTTTTCTTTGTCGTTGTGTACAGTGTCGTAAAGAGCAAATTCAACTCAAGGAAATGAAGACCTTAAATTGATATGTAACGAATTGTCGTTATCCTTCTTGGAGATCAAACTGTAAAAACAGGTTCAATGGGGATTGGGGAACCCACGCACCACATCAGAAAAGTAGAACAAAAATCTCATTCAAATCCGGAGCAGTTGCTCGTTTTCCAATATAAACGACTTCCAATTTCTACAAACCCATGATAAACTTGGATTTAAACTAAATTATTGTCACCAACCACCAATTATATTATAATGATTATAAATTATTTATGTTAGTTATTAATACAAATACACAGGCACATTACATAATATGTATGTTTGTATTTACACGCAAAACAGTTAAATCCTCTTTTTTCAATGTTCGTGTTTGGCTGCGGTGTGTATTCTGATCTGATTCTGCAAAATGAGTCTGTGGACTAAATAAGAGCTGCAAATCAGCTGAGGCAGATGATAATAATTTAATAGCGATATCTTCCATGTAATAATGAACTGATATTGGGATTTCTAGATCTGGTTCATCTTATCCGGTAAATTTTAAGTTTATCTTTCTTCCTTATCAGTCTTGCTCGCTTTTCTATGTAGGCAGAAGTCTCAAGTTTCAGAAGTTTCAATCCGGGAGATTGTATTCACATACAACAACATTCATTCATTCCCTGAAAACAAAAAAATCATAGAAAAATTAAAGTTATTTAGAAATCTACTGCCTCTTCATAATAAGATATGTACATATTTTTATTGATGACACAATTCGGTAGAACATCTACTAGAATTTATTACCTACTTCCCGAGTTCCTGATGAATGAATGAACCCGATACGATGTAGGATACGATACGATACCCGAATTTATTTACAGTGCAGAAAAGTGTCTGGGAGAAAGGTGCAGGAGGAGCGGAAGTAAGGGAGAAAGCACGGGAGAAGATTTGAATGTTTTTAGCAAGGAGAATCCTTGAGCTTTGAGGAAAGACATGCGTTTTCTCAATACAATAGGCACGGGACAAGTGCGCAAGAACTTGAATAAGGAAAATATCATGGCGCTGGCCTGTAGGGCTTAAAATTTGTTGAAACGTGATAAGAAAAATTTCCAAATTCTTATTTCATCACTTTCGAAAATATTCTTCTAAAAGTTATCATTAAATATCTTTCTAGTGTAAAGTGTAGTATTTTCTTTTCAGTTTTAAATCAACTTTGGTTCAGTAGATTCGAGTTCAATGTAAGAAATCTCAGAAGCTGTTTCCTCATTTTTAAACTTTTCAGCAATCTTGTACAGTTTGCATTTTGTATTCTTTGTATCTATTTCTTACTCTCCTCAAATACAAAATATCTGCCTACTCCAGGTTTCGCTACACCTACTTTAAATAAACCTGATTAATTAGAACCTTGATCATAGCTCTAATTCACATCGGAGCAAAGTTTGTAAAGTTTATATTCAATATTTGATTTTTATGAATGTCAATAATTTGTTTTTTTGAATTTTTTACGATTTCAACCTACCACATAATCAACAATTGGCAGTAGACATTAATTATCAAATCTTTGTCAAATTTTGAATTTTGGGGCTTGTTGGGTTGGGCTACATCAATGGGGCTTGTTAAATAGATTCAGCAGCATTTAAAGTCGATTCTATAAACGTAAATTTTTCTTAGATTCAAATTGCAAGCTATCTCTAGCTGCTGAGACAGCTTACACATGAATCCTGGCACATTCCAATGTATATTATGTATAATCACTGGCCAAAATTGAAAACGGCTCTAGAACAAAGACTATGGTAGTTAGAAATGTCAAATATTGTTTCAAATATTCCTCAAGTATCCTAGTATGACGTGTATATAATTAAATACGTTTTTGTAACTGTCTTCATAATTAAATTAATTGTTGAAAATAATAGTTCGTTCGCCCGATCTTGCAGTCGGATAACTTCCAAACAAGCCTTTTATTTTCAACAATGAATTTTATTATTAAGACAGTTACAAAAACGTATTTTATTATATACACGTCATACTAGGATACCTGAGGAATATTTGAAACAATATTTGGCATCTCTAAGTACCATAGTTTTTTGTTCTAGAACCGTTTTCAATTTTGGCCAGTGATTATACATTGGAAAGTGTCAGGATTTATGTAAGCAGTCTCTCAGCAGCTAGAGATAGCTTACAATTGGAGTCTACATTTTCCTATTGGGTATTAGAGATTGGGGATTATCATTTAATTTACAAGTCGGTGTTGTAGAAATGCTAATTATTGTGGTATTGCTTTTATTTCATTAGCAGACCAGTCTAAAAAATCAAGACGCAACACTTGCACATAGCAATTTAGCAAATCAGAAGACTTAACCATACTCAATTAGACTGCCCGTGGCAAAAGCTGTGAGCAATGGAGAAACGGAACAAATCTAAAAAGAAAGGACAAGGGAAAGTTAATGGGATTCAAATCCAACGAGATTCAACACCTAACAATAATATGAATGGATTTAGTCCGCCGCTAATTGATAGCAGCAAAGAAGAAGGCAATGAAGTGATTAGTTTTGACTCAGTAATTAAATCCAAAGATGAGGAAGTGCTTAATAACTGTTTTGATTCAGTGATTCAAACTTCGAATTCTATTTCAAAACCAGAAAACAATGGCGAGACGGTCATTGTTGAAACACAACCCAGTTTTGACACAGTCATAGAAAATAAGGAAGAAGAAGTGCTTAATTGTGTAGACTCTGTGATTAAGACGAATCAAGAAGATGTTCTTTCTTGTTTTAATCCAGTCATTGAAGAAAAAGAAGATGTTCTTTGTTGTGGTTCTGAGAGGTTCTTATCCTAAAATCACGTTTATTTTATTAGCCACAGTCTGCGATGAGCATTTTGATTACTATTTTCTAAAATATTGTACGTGTTTTGATTCGGAATATCACATCTTATGTCTTAGTTCAAATGTCACAAATGTATTTACAATTTTAAACTTACGTGTAAAGTAACACTAAATCATTAAGGATATTAATGGTTAAGATATGGTTCATATGGAACACAGATTCATAGAATCTGTGTTTTCAATTTTGTCAAATTGTATGTTGATTCAATTTCCTCAGTTTATGGTCACTGATAACATGATTTCGATTTCATTTCATTCAGAGATGTAAGTAGGCTTTGTCAAATCATAACAACAATAATTGTTTTGGTTTGGGGGGTTTTCTTTTTTAACATTTCACTTGATTTCATCAATGCGTTTGATGGTGAATGTGGAAAAGCAAACAACCTTAAGATTTGAAATACATATTACGATGTTTACGTACATCAAAATATATGTAGGAATCTAAGTTCATATTAAAAATGTATGTCGTGCCATGCCACTCTTTTACGTAGTTCCTTTTCTAAGTTTCACTACACACCCTAATACAATTTTCATGAAGTAGTTCAAAGTTTTTTACGCTCAATACGAAGACTGAAAACTAATAAACGTGGTTTTAGGGTAGCTTTATTAGACGGAGTGAACGACGAGGGAATAGAATACTTGTCTTATGAATCGGAGATACAAATGCCTAGCATAATGAAACTAATTCAGAAAGATTTATCTGAGCCTTACTCCATTTACACTTATCGCTATTTTATACATAATTGGCCAAAACTGTGCTTTCTTGCTATGGAAGGAGATACATTGGTTGGAGCCATCGTATGTAAACTCGACGTCCATAAACAAGTCAACAAGAGAGGTTACATTGCAATGTTAGCAGTCGATGAAAATCACAGGAGAAAAAAAATAGGTCAGTGTCAAGATCGCTTTTCCATTACTATTGTGACTTTGTAATGATTTTTATGTACCGATATTGATACGTAGTTGATAGTAGATATTACTATTCTGTCAATTTCGACATTATTTTAAAATTCAAAAATTCATCTAAAAGCTGTTTTTTAGATATTACTAGATTTCATATTTGTTTTCACTAAAAATTTTTATATTTCTTACACATTTTAAACTCTTCTTGACTTGCAATAAAGTGATACCAAATTAAATATAAGAGAATAAAACTAATAATCAATATCAATACACTGTAGAATTTAAATCAAACATGTGTTTTATTTGTTTAGGGTCAAGTCTTGTGCTGAGGTCAATTCGAGCGATGGCTAATGAAGACGCTGATGAGGTACAAATCTTAATAACTTAAAAATATGGTTACATTACATTTTAAAATAGCATTTTTTACTTATATATTATTCAGATTAATTTGGATGCATTCTAAGGTGTTTAAAAGACTATACAACCCAACCCATTGTAATTGTAAACTATAGTATAAAAATATTTGCTATTGTGTGAATGTGTGATGCATGAAATATATATAAAAATCATATTCAGAATATAATATGAACATTGGCTGGGTGTATGGTCTTTTTAACAACACTTTGATACATGAAATGATACATCTACATAATATGTGTTTAATGTGCGATTATATTTTTCAAACACTATTCAGAAATTATATCAAATATCTGCTAAAGTTAACCATAATCATATTTCTCAGAAATTATTACTACACAGTTCTCAGCACATATTATATTTATCGTGCTGAAGTTCAGCATCATCATTTGCAATTACAAGTATATCTATTTTATATTTTTATACATTGAGTGTAAATGAGCAATATGGAGCAAAATCAGTGTAGGATTTTTTGCTCGGGACTCAAACTATAAAGCAAGGAGTAAATATATTGCATATAATATAAGTGTAATGTTTTTTTTGAATTTCAGATAGTATTAGAAACTGAAATCACGAACAAATCGGCCCTTAAACTATATGAAAATTTGGGATTCGTAAGGGATAAGAGATTGTTTCGCTATTATCTGAATGGGGTGGATGCTCTTCGACTCAAACTGTGGCTCAAATGAACATTTAGAAATTAGAGAATTAGGAGTACATCCTCAACAGTGCAAATCTTCATACGTCAGTTATTGAACCAATAACGTCACCAAATAATAAAAGCCAACCCTGTGAAAACAAAGTCTCTTTTTGTTACTTCTTCCCGTAGCATTTAATAATTGTTGCAGTTAGTTAGCTGTACTCTGTACTGTACGTGTATTTAGAACTTATTGTTAGGAAACTTATTTATTTACGATCTAGTAACGTGCTCCGCATCCAAATAAGAAATTATATTTGAGGCCATACTATTAGTAGTTTAAAAGGCTGAATACAAGGATTAATCATTATTATACTAAATGATAATTTGGATGAACTAAAAACAAAAAATGAGTTAAATGAGTTTGTGTTACATGTTTCCCATCGCGTTTGTTGTGTCAAGCAAAGAAGTCATGATATTTTACTCGTCGCGAAGTAAAGGATTCTGATACTTGTACTGTAACCCATGAGTTAATTAAAGAAAATCGTCAAAACTTCAATCCATGGTCAATAAAGAATATATTTATTTTATCCGTTTTTGTTTAACAACGTTTTGCATAGTGGCTTTTCGTTTAATTGATTTGACTAAAGACTGCAATTCAAACTTATCCTTCATAAGAGTATCTTCATTTTTACGCTTTGCGTCTTTCTGCTCCTCTTCTTGGCTAACTACTGTATTCTTATCCGACGAACTCTGAAAATATTTTTCAATACCAATTATAAAATTGCAAACATTAAATCATATTTTTGCCGAACCACACAAACTAACAATCATTAAACCTTTCCATTTAATATAGCACTTTTAGTTTGCGAAAGATTTGTAAGATGGAAAAATACGTACCGTTACATTATTTGATATTTGCGGTCTCCTTTTGATTTTCTCTGTGATTATCTTTTCCATAGCCATCGTCTTCTTATAATTTGGATCTGACGGGTCTACATTGAAATGATGGGAAGAAAATAAGGCTGAAAAGCGATCATCATTAACATTAATCTCGAAATCATCTTTGACAGCAGGAGTAGTAGTCTTCGTATCTTGTTTTCCTTTCTTCTTCTTTTTCTTCTTCTTTTCAGTTGTAGCATTTTCGGCCATTATCTTTTTGAGACTGAAATGACTTTTGTTATCCTCGTCATCCATCATCAAAAGCTCTAAGGCTGCAGTCTATTATTAATAATAAAAATAAAGGTTTAGTTCGGTTCAAAATACTATTATATCATTCCATTGAAAATCATTTCATTTTACGGTTTGACTAAACAACTTTACTTTATTATCATTTGTGTCATCTTCCGTGGTTCCCTTCTTTGAATTTTTACTACGCTTTTTCTGTTGCAACTGAGGATCATCTTTAATAGCATCTTTAAAGAAATCGTCATTTAAGTCGACATCCACATCATCATCACTGAAAGGTTGATCTTCGTCATCTGCATCACTATCATCAGAGTCCTTTTCTGTTTCAGCACCTTTCTTTTTCAGTGCTTTTTTCTGTTTCCTTTTGTCTTTCTGTTTAGCCAAAATTTCCTCCCAAGGAGTTCTCTCTTTAGCCAACTTTTCTTCATTCTTTTTCTTCAATAAATCCTCAGTTTTTTTCTTGAGACCCACTCCCCATGTTATTTCCATTTCGACCTCACTGTCCTTTTTCTTCTTTTCTTTTTCATCTATAGAATCTAAAAGATTGCGGTATTTGCTAAGACGGTCTTTTTGTGAAGTTTTTGTTAACTCTCCATGCTCTGTAAAGCAGACAACATGATAAAAAATAAAACCGGGCGAAGGCTTGGCATTACGAAATGTCAAGATACAATTAAATGTTAAATGCTACGTTTACTAATAGAATTAGTTTGTTACCATTTGTATCCAATTCCTCTTTTACTTCGTCTTCGGACTCCGAAGAAGATGAAGCTAAATAAGCCATCAAATCTTCATCTTCAATATTTGATTTAGGATTGAACACCATTTCAGTAAACTCTTTCCTTTCTGGGTCCGTTTCATCCCACGTTAAATTCACCTGTGCAAAATATCGAGTTAAAGGGCATATTTTTATAACATTGTCGTAAAGTTACGCATTTAAATTAAAACAGTTTTAATCGCGATACAAGTTGAAAACAAATCTTTTACTTTCAATTGTTGCAGAGCAGTGGTTGTAAAAAGTCTGGGTTTGTACTTGTCAGCCTGTGGCAGCTGATTACAAGAATCTTTGGGTTCCTGTACAAACATAGGTTCAATTTAAGTATCTAGATCTACTATATAATATATGTACTATAAAGTTTATTGAAGATATTTAAATATAATAAAAATAACAACATTACAATTTGATAGTTAAAAAGTCAAAGACTAACGAAAAAAAATCTTACATCATCAAAAGTTGTATCGTCAGGAATGAACCGCAGATCTAATCTAGTTGCGCTCGATTCATATTCCATACCATCGCATTCATCATAAACTTTATCGGCTGTTTCTGCAGAATCAAATTCAATTACTGCATAATAGTATTTTAAACGACTCAATTGATACTTTCTCAGTCTTTCCATATGATAGTGGTCCCCTTCTTCGTCTGCGTTTTGATCACTATCTTCGTCACTGTTATCTTCTATTTTAACTTCTGCAAGTTCTTTTGGGCCATTTATTTCTTCATCTGCAATTCTCTCTTTGCCAAATTCAGAAGGATAAATCTAAAAGAAAACATACAATTAAATAATCCTTGTACTTCAAGGTTTAAATCATTTCATACATCAACATGGTTGTATGTAGAATCAGTAAATGTCACATAATAATTAATAATAAATAAATTCAACTAGAATGAAAAGCAAAACGTAGATTCAAAATAAAATCACATCAACGTGACACTGCAGATTTTCTTTTTAATTATTATGTTTATATGTAATTCTCACTTTAACAGATTTGAGAACTCCGTCAGTAGGGGTAAACGAGTTGAACAAAATCATAAGATCTACAGCTCTCACTTGATCCCAATCCATATTACACAAAGCTAATCGACAGGTACTTTCATCGGTACGAGGAGCGTCTTTGTCCATTTCCCCCCATTCTATTTAAATAATGAGTGTCAAATATAATATATAACTTGATAAAGTTACTAGTAATTAACAGAATAAAACTAAAAAATAATATTTTACCATGCATCAAACTTTCATCCACTTCTTCTTCAGTGTCAGATGAATCTTCGTCGGAAGACTCTTCAGGTGCAAACGTGTGTTCTCCACGAGCGTAATCAATTTTTGAACTATGCAACTTCTTTCTAACGTCTTCACTTAGCGTACTTTTGAAATTATCCAGCTTGATATCGACTTGATCTTGGTCAGAATTCTCTGAATCCGAGTTAGAATCTTTCGCATCCGAATCTGATGATACAGGTTCTTCTTTTATCTCAACATCTTCTTCTTCCGAACTTTCAGCTTTTTCATCTTCTATTGATTTATCTTTAACAGCAGTATAATATTTATCTAACTGTTTATCCGCTATTGTCTTGAGGGGCTTTCCACGTTTATCAGTTTTATAGTTGAGCTTAAACTTGGAATCCTATGTATTATACGTAATTATATAATTCAATAATTGTTAATAATTGTTACAATTCAACCGAAACCAGTTTACCAGTATTACGACGACCATAACAACAGACCAAAACATGCATTCAGCAATAAAGTGGGGTTTCAAATATATTAAGAAATTACTTACGTGAAACATGGAGTGAAACCGTTCATCTACATCAATACGTTTTTCTTGAGCTGGAACTCTTCTAAAAATGGGGTTGTTGGTAATATGGGAAAATCGCTCATCGTCGTAAGCCGGTTGTGGCTTTACAGCCTTGATAATTTCCTTCCTCTTTTTCATTCTGATATCTGTAAAATACAACGAACGGTTAAGGGAGTTCCAATATCTGTTTCAAGAAAAATGAAGATATGGCGGATATTTTATTTATAATACGCCCCAACTTTCATTGTCATCTTACCGATCAAACAAAATTAAAAAGTCAATAAATGTATGACCATCTAAACTTTGAATAAATCATCAAAATCTCATTTGGCAAAAACAATCAAAATTGAGCATTATAACAAGGACATGACAGTCTATATCTCTAAAAAGGTATAAAGAACGCTAAATCCAACTTATGTGAGTTCAAGAGACTACAGACATTTACATCATCAGCACTAGTAGCTTTTTAAAACTCAAAGGAACATTTTAAAACATCAATCATGGCTCATCCTCATCCACGGTAAGAGTATAAAAGTATAATACATACGATATAAAATTGTCCAAGATAATGTGTTTTCACTCGCATGCAACCGCATTTATTCATATTTGGATATCACATATTACATACTATAATAATTTTAAGTCAAAAGAAACAAAGATTGAAATAATTGAAATATATAGAGATTAGAGATTATATTTTAATATAATTTCTATATGATAACCGATAACTTATTTTTTTAGTGTAATCCAAAGACATTGCAAAAACTATTATAATACGTATAGTATGTCATTTTAGTTTAGGTTACTTTTGCTACTTCCTCTTCTTAAAAAATTGAAAATTGTTGTGATTTGCCCAAATAGATTCGTCCCGAAAACGTTAAAAAAATCACTAAATGTCAAAAAGTATCATTTTAAATCATTTTTAGTTTAGAATGTTTACTTACCTCCAGCCTTTGACATTGTTAAAAATAAAATCTTCTTATCTGTTGTAAACTCAATAAGTATTTCTAGACTTATAAAAACTGGTTCAGCATTTTGGACACTACATTAACTGTTAACTGCAAACACCTATAATTAATATCATATAAAAATATAAAATTAAAAATATTACAAGTTTAGTGGTATGGTTGATAAATATAATAACAAATAATAATACAGTACAGTCTTAATTGGAACCGAATTAGTATATCAACCAGTTAAAAAACTGATTAAGTTTTTAATTGTAATGCTTACCGGATTGTGTGCAATGTGAGTTTGTGAGTTAATTTTTTGTTTTATTTTTTGTTCCACTAATGTTGATTGAGTGAACGAAGTCAAAAGAACTGGAAGCACAAAACCACATGTAGTTTATTTAAATGGACCCGCCTTTTAAAGAAATCCGTTTGTTTTGATTTTGTCCTTGCTGATGTGTGTGTTGTGTCTCTAATCAAATCTCTGTATTGTTTATATGCCAAATCTCTCGCTCAAGTAAAGGTCTCTTGCCTTTACCAAAATAATTATTACGCCTTCATTCCTTCATTCTGTATCAAAATATTGACTTTTGCTGTTGAGTTTGAGTGTAGTGTAGACTGTCAACTGTAGAGATCTTTTATGGGACTCACTTGGGTTTATTGTTTTGTGTGACTCGTAAAGTCAAAAGTTGTAGATTTTGAAAAACTGTAATTAGAAACTAACTGATATACATTCAAAATTACAACTTAATAGTTGCCAGTTCAGTTGTTGGTTGTGGTTGCTTTTTCTTTGCGTGAAAAAATATCAATATCAAAACTTGGAAAGAACCAACTGTTCACTGAATGAAATAGACATTTACCAATAGCAGTACAACAGACTGTTTTGTTAGTGAAAGTTTTTTTCTAAAAGAGCTTTTTATCATCTAAGATCACTTAAGATTCATTTCATCTATGAAGGAAATTATTTACACGTATTCCATTCTAAGTTTAAAAAACTCGAGGACTCAGAGTTGTCAAATCCCAACTATTAAACCATTTAAACGTAGACAGGTATTTTGGTATAAAAATAACTATTGTTTTGATTGTAAATTGTAGTTATTTCTCATTTTCGTCTTTCTTTGCAGTGACCAGCATCACCAGCCTGAAATTCCAGCAATGGGCAACCAAGGAATTCGTCAGCACGTAGAAAACTCCAGTAAAACGGGTGTATTCCATCTGTCCAAAGCAAAGCTTCAAGAGGTATATATTAAGTATTTATTTTTCTATGTAACTCTTGTATCTCTTTACATTATAAGTTAAATGGTGACTCCAGATGAGATCTAGATACATCTTGAAGGGTTCACAAATATTAGATAACTCTGAATGACAATAAACTGTTTTCCTTTTTGTGTAGTTTCCTCCAGATCTGGCAAAACTAGTGGGTGTCCTAAGGAACGTCGATCTATCTGAAAACAAAATAGTATCTATTCCTGTAAATATCGGAGCATTTGTCAACCTAAAGCAACTAAATCTCAATCATAATCAGATAGGTAATTTGTAGTAGTAGTAGCTGAAAAATCATCTTTCAGAAAGCTATAATGTGTTTTAAAGTATCATAATGCTGTTTATAGATTCTATTCCTGATCAAATTGGGCAACTCACAAAGCTAGAGACGTTGTATTTGGCGTATAATCGCATAAAGTCAATACCACCGTCAATGAAAAATCTTCAAAAATTACGTGACGTCAGTCTAAGGTACTTATGTCTCCAATGCTTTTTTCTTAAACCAATGACTCCAAGAATTCAAAACGATCATAAGATTATTCAAAAGGTATAAGTAATTTTCTATCTATATTGTGTTATTTCAGTGGGAATACTATTACTACTTTTCCAGTCGTGTTTTCTAGTCTCCAGAATATGAATGTGCTTGATTTATCGAAGAATCGAATTACCGAAGTGCCGGAGGGAGTACAGGAGTTGCAAGTTGTAGAGCTTATTCTTAACCAGAACCAAGTATGTGCATTAGTATACGTTACTATCAATAATACTTTATACATTATGGTAGTAAATCGAATGATCCTCTTTATTTAATTACTTACTAACTATAATTTACAGCTCAAAAAGGTTTCAAAGGATCTCGCCTTGTGTCCCAATTTAAAAACACTTAGGTTGCAAGAAAATTGTCTTACCTTGGAAGGATTTCCTGTTCAAATTCTAGCAGATTCCCAGGTTTCTTTGCTGAGCATTGAAGGAAATCTGTTTGACTTAAAACATTTTAATGACACCGATGGTTACGATAAGGTACGTATTTTCCCGAATTCTCGGTATAAAAATTTAATATTTTTAATTAAACAAAGCGTAGATTTTTACCAATCTAATTCATTTTTGTAGTACATGGAACGCTACACAGCTACTAAGAAAAAGTTGACCTGAGAACGCAATCGTAGTTAGTTATTTATGCTAGCCTTCAGCTAAGACCAAAATAATCCTTTTAGAATTCTTAGCACTACCACACGATAAATTATATGTTTGCTATGGTTTAAACAACATCATTCAAAATTTAGAACTAAATATACGAAATACATTAGTTCCATAGTTGAATACCTTGATATTTTGTATCTAAATCAGCATCACTTGTACCAGAAGATGTTTTTCATAAGCTTGCTGTAATCTTGCAGACCTTTTATAATGACTAAATTAAATGACTTGATTAAATGACTATCTGTAACTATACCAGTGTTCACACACTTTTCGTAGGAGTAATAATCTAGCATTCAGTCTGGTTTTGCATTTTGTATAGCTACAATTAAAATACATAGGTAAGCGTGAAATTGTTAAGAGTGTGAAAGTTAAAGAACTAATTAGAAGATAGATGAATCATGCACTCTAATTAATTAAGGATAATGTAAGCCTGTGTGAATGTGAAACTTGTCGAACTTTGCTCATCGAAACTTTTCTTAAAATCAGAGCTAATTGTGCAATTTCTGTGTAAATTAAGTAAGTTTGCATGTTATACAGGTGGAATATAAAATAGTTTAGTACCGTATAGTTGTATTGCATTAAATTCTCATTTGAAATGTTATGAATTATAATGTAGCGAAGCCTTAATGCAGATTTTATTGTTTCCTAAATTGCCAGCATTCAATAAAAAAGAAATCTAAATAATATTATAGCATAAGGTATTATCTTAGCATCTTTGTACTATGACATGTATGAAGCAACACAGTACATAAGTTTTGTTCATTGGCACTGGCAGTATTAATTGATTACTTTGACATTGTAATTAATTTAAAAAATTCTGATCTGAATTATTTTTCAGTAATTCGTTGGAGAACTATACTACATGCATTTAAGCTAAAAGCGTTTTCACCATTATCAGTTAAAATGGAGAAAGTACACTTTCTACTTACTTTGAACCCAAAGAATTTCTCCAGCGTATAAAAAGACTTTCCCCACTTTCACTGATTGCAAGAGAAAGTCATCAAAAGAGCAAAAGATATAATTTGCAGATAACATGATATACAGACAGTCAGTCAGGCAGGCTTTTTACTTCCATGAAACTAATCCATTAAAAAATATTGTTTTTTGGTCAAAATTGACATTTTGATGGTCAAAGTTTAATTTTTAAAGTGAGTGTTTTATTTAATATTAATTAGTAGGAACTGGAGAAAATCAGTAGGAATGCAAACGATTGTAACCAACGATTGTAAGGTTTAATCTAAAATTATGTCAAGTTTACATTGTTCTGTTATTAGTATTATGAAAATCTTATTGGGTTAGTAGATCATTTTTTAGATTTTGATCTTTTCAGCTTTGTTTTTCTTTTCTTCCCAATGTTGTTATTGGATTGAGTTTCAGGCCCTAAATTTGCAATTAAGGTGGTCCCTTTGTTTTGACACTGAACATCAATTTTATCTCCAAGAGATTTTGATTTCTTGAGAATTTTCCTTTTTATAGTATGAATTGTCGCCGCGCCTGAAAAACTGGTTGCATAATGTGCATGGGCGTGTTGTTTCGTCTCACTGCCTGCAGTCCACGAAACTCTTCTTTGAGTGTGCAATCCTCCAGCCGACATTGTGTTCCCAAGTCCTCCTTTACTTTTTCCAGTTGTGTCATGTGTTCGATGACCTTTGAAATCATACTGATTCCGTTTCCAAAAGCTTGTATTTCCAGGGTAATCTGTGCACGTTTTAAGTGAAATGGCTATAGATTTTCCTTCTGGAACCGGATAATTTATCGGCTGAGCAGAATGAACATTTTTTGGCATGGTCTTGGGAGAAAGTGTCATGTCATGAAATGTAAAGGAACTCGTATATTTTTCCATCATCATACTATCAGGGGCGGCTTCCAATCTGTAAACAAAGCAAGAGTCTGATTGGGTACTAACAAGTTCATCGCAAGATTTGTCTAATAATATAGTAATTGAAATAATATAAGAAACTTGTTAAAATATTTAATCTTAACACTACTTTCTTGTAATTGGCATGAGATGAAGTGCGTCGAATTTGTCTGTAAGTTCCATGACGGCACTCGATTGAAGAAAATTATAATTTCTAATCATCCCATCAAATTCGTTAGAATCGTCCTCTGTAATTTGAGCATTTTGTATAGTAAGTTCCCCCCTTTCATCGATAAGTTTAGATGTTTCTGCACTTTTTAGGGATAAAATGTCCGGAGGATTGAATGGGTCATCAAAGAGTAGACTAGTACCTACATAAGGTTGAAGATGCATTCATTAAAGTTTCCTGTCATAATATTTGTACTATGAAATTAAATACACTGTAATACACTAAATATAAACCAAATACATTTGGGCATTGACGATAACTTCATGATATTATTTGCTTCAGCCTTTTCATTTGCAAGTGTTGTTATTTCCTGCATGATCTTTGACCTCCGGCGAAATTTCTTGTAGTATTTGTTAGCATTATCAGTAGTTTTGTTTATTTTTACTTCGTTTCTCTCTTCAGTGTTCTCTTCCTTTCCTTTAGCAACATTATTTCCATCTCCAATTTTTGCTGCTTCGTCCGTAATCTTCGTTAGCTTTTGGCTAAATTTAAAAAATTCCACTGAAGTTTTATTCATATTTAGGGCAGCTCTCTCGGATTTTGCCAGTATTTTCCCTGCTTTAGTTTTTTTCTTGTTAATGGTAATTGATGCTTGTCTTTTGATAGACGGCCGACGTTTAATTGGTGGTGTATCTCTTCCACCTTCCCCTTCATTTTCTGATTCGTCCGTCTCACTATGAGAAAGACTATAGTTTCTTCTAGTTATTAATAGCACAATTATCAAAACCCTTTATAAAATACAATACCGAATTTTTAAAACCCGTGAAAGTGATTATAGTATAAACCTGGAGTAATCTGTAATTGGTACATTGATTGGTTCATCAGCTTTTGAGCCTCCGTCTATTAATTTTTGAAGTATGCTTGCTCTCAACTTTTCCTATGCAAATTTTTTAAAGGTTTGTTTAATTATGTTAGAACGAGCTTATTTAAAAGTAAACTTACAATCAACGTAATAAATATACCTTTGCTGGGGCAGAATCGGAGAAATCTAACAAAGTTTCACAAAAATGTCTTCCAATTGCCTCATAATCGCCAGGGTTGAAATGTGTACACTGTCGGGAGGGCATTGTGGATCCTCCAAGAGAAATTTCCAAAGTATAGCTTTAAATGCAGTGATAATTCAGAAAACGAGTCAAATTATATTTTTTACAGTTTCAAGCTTTTTTGCTAAACTATGCATTTCGATTTCAATTGTCAATAAAAAATAAGATCTTCAAAATGTCAATGAATATTCCTGGTCTATAACCAACCTATTAACTATGCCCAAGGTCCAAGCGAAAACTCTTCCCGTGCCTTCCTTTTGTCGCTGAACTTTAAACTTACAGTTTTGGAAAGAAAACTGAAAAAAAGAACACCGAACTCAATACAAACTAAATATTATCAGAAAATGATTCTTTCACTTATATCCCTACGAGGAACTTTGCAATTTTAGTATTTACCTTGTCACTGGCATTTTTGTGCATCATTAATGGAAAGACCTGCTCTGTAAGTTTCTTTTCATTTGCTTTTCTATTTTCGCATCCATAAATGAATACATTGTTACGTCGAGAGTGTCCGTGTATATCACAATAAAGAAATATTCCGTTTTCTTCGATTAGTCGACGAAGCAAAACTTTCGTATGGTAAATCTGTGGAAACGCTTCTCGAAGAACAGTTCTGTACTGCCTGTTGAGATCCTGTCCCAGTAGGCAGCACCTTGAGTTTCCAACTATCACTCCATCAGGATTAAGCATAGGAATTAATTTGAAAACGAATCGATCCCTCAGTTCCTAATCAATCATAAATATGAATATTAGAACACTCGTCCAAACAATGTCTGTTGGATTTACTATACACATACTTACCTATGCATGCATCAGATTTTTGTATTAAGAATGTACAATAAAGTGTAAGCTTGTAATATTAACGTTTACATAAATGCAAAAGGAAAGTAGGTTCGTGAAAGCGTAAGTAATGTTAAGGAAGTCATTTAAACTTTTGCAAGAACTTTTGTCGGTGGGGACTGACCTGAGCGTGAGAACAGTCGCTGGTGAGAAAGTCAATTATTCCTTTCATTGTGTAAGAAGATTGTGTTTCTCCAGGATGAACCCGAGCAGAAAGCATTATTACAGGTTTCTATGCACCCCACGGGTTCCCATAAACCCAAAATTAAATTATTACATATTGTTTCGAGATCCTTAGAACTTACACAGGAGAAAGTAATATTATATTTATATTAGCATTCCTCTGTCATCGTCATAAATGAATGAATGAAAGTGACTAATGTTTAAAAACTTGTAATAATAATGTTTTGACTCCAGTAATTCATAGCAAGGCGACTAGAAGTCAATGGCATCAGAAAAGAATGAATACATACCTAACATTGTGCAAATACTTAATATACCCGAATTCGCATGACTTTATAACACACAGTTGAAAAAAGGATTCATGTTTACATAACTAGTAACTGCCCCGGATGTGAGTATATATACACAATGGTTATATAAAATACTAAAGTGTATTTGATGATAAACTATTCGCTAACAATTGTATTCAAAGAGGACAATAAATTATTTTAGGTCAATACTCACCTTCGGTTTCTCTTCCAAAAAGTTTTCTGGGGAAGTAATCGTCAATATGTAAATATTGTTTCCAGCTAACGAACGACATAAAAGGCGAATTGTGAAAAACTCCGAGCTGAATTTACGTGACTGAACAATGAATGTAAAAATGCTATTAAGAATGGCACTGTATATATAAGTCAGGTCATAAGGATTTGCAAATTATATTTTACCTCAATATCTCTAAGATATGTTTGCAAATTTGTATACGTGTATGGGTAGCATTGAGCAATATAAACAGTGTCATTACTGTGGCGAAATTTTACAGTAAATGTTAAGGTATAAAGGGAATTATTGTCATCCGTCCTAAAAACAAATCTCATATCATTTTAGAACAGTTGAAATATTTTTGTTGTACTTGTATGCTTGTATTATTGCTATTAGATATTTCAGTTTTGCAACTAAGGCTTTCTTACATGGCAATATTATTCTTGTAGTAGGAAATATTCTGTCCACACCTCAGCCACCCTGTATTATTCAACTGGGCTTCTTTCTCCGAATACATTAGTGGTCTCAGTCCATAGCGATAAAGACTGTCGGGCTTGTTAAGGTTAACAATAGAAAATCTAGGTGAAAGATAGCAAACGTATCAATTAACTAATGGCACATCAAGGAAATTAGAAATTGATGAATTGAGCTAAATCAGAAAAGAAAGCAGAATTCGGTTCAAACCTATACACAGTGCTTTCCTTAGTATTTTGCACGCGGAAGTAGAACCATTGAGTATGTCCATCCGTGTACATATCCGGCCGTAGATACAATTCGTAGTAAACGTTTGTTACTTTTATTGCTTTACATAAATTCCCACTCTCAAATCTCGATTCGAATTTCAACGTATTTGGCTCTGTGTCAAAAGTTTGCAAATCCTCACAACCGCCTACACTGGCACGGCAAAACTGAAACAAACAAAAATATTTTCATTGTGTCAACTTTCACCATCAGAAAGTTCTTCAATGCATTTTTCTTACGTAATCAACCGACAGTTTGGGTTGGTAATTGTAAATCAAAGTGCCCATTTCTTCTCCCACAGGTTTAGGCTGTGGTTCTGCGTAGTTAATGACATAAAAAGGTTCACATTTGGCAGGAACGGTATCAACGTGTCGAATCTTCTCAGGAATTACCTATGCAAACAAAGAATTTCAACCTTGTGAAATCTTTTCGTGATCACCCGGTAAACATGACCTCAATTTAATTGATCCGATTGTAGACATTAGGCAACTCACACTGGCACACTATTACAGTACGGAGGTAAACAATATAAAATGTGTAGTCTAGAAATTCCTATATGTAGTTTTTAACTTAACTACTGCAAACTTTTGTTGTTTTTGAAAGTTTCTTAAATTGCTATTGCTGTAAAGTGTCCATGTAAAAAAGTTTAGTTGTTGGTACAAACTGCGTGGGTTACAATTTCTAGTTTAATTGTTGGAAAAGACGATGTCAGGGTCACCCGAGTATTTTATTCAGCAAAAGTTTCTAAATGGTACAAGGAGAACTTGTCTGAGACAATAAGATTTGTCTCGTCGGACATTTGTTTGTACTGTATTGTGTGCAAACATCCTAATGGTATGTGACTTTATCTCTGTCAAGATTCCTTACATAGACGCATAAATCTATAGCAGCATAATAAGAGGACCTTGGTGTCATTCGTTTAAGTAAACTCGTACCGCATCGTGGAACGATATTATTAATATTATTATTGCGCTTTTTTCGCTAAGAACCACATACTGTGACTCTGTGATACTTTTCTATTTTTGCCAAACTAGCACAAACAAGCGAATGAATGACAAAATGACATTAAGTCTGTCTTTGTACAATCCACATTGTGATATTTACGTTTATTAGTAATTCAAAAGATGGATTGTAGTGGTGTTTTGTGTATCCATTGTGTTCTGTCAGATTTACATGGAAAGCTTCATGACGGAATATAATGAAATGCTAAAATGTGTTCTTTTTAATATGGAAAGTATGAAAGAAAGGAGCAAGAAAGTAAAGCTGTGTATTAACTTTGAATATAAATGAGTACAATGATTAAATACCTGGCATTCAATTGGCCATTTGGGTTGGTTTTGCAACGAAGTTGTGCTGTAGTGCTCTTTGCATTCCTTGGGTTTCGTGTGGGCAGAAACAACTACTTTCTCTGAAGATGAATCATTAATAGTCGAGTAGAATACGCTCTTTGTTCTACTATCGCTTGAAATGTTATTCCCTGTAATGCAAACCTCAAATTGAATATAAGAATATTCTTTAAATATCATTTTTTGATTGATTGATGAGTGAACTAACGACGGGACATTAGTAGATTTCAATATTTAACATGCTAACAATAATTACAACTGAAAATAAAACAAATATAATAATTCATATGCTTTAATGGGGAAAGGAATCGTTAGAGGTGTCTACTAAAGTGTGCATTTAATATACCTATGTAAAAAATTATGACAGGTATAGTTAGAATTAATTTACACACATATAGCCCCAAATTTTTGAAAGCATGTAAAATATAAACAAATGTAAACTTAAATACACTTATAATTTAAACCTACTTAAATTGCCTGATAGAAGAATACGATTAATCTACATTGAACAAGGAATGGTCTCTAAAGTTTTTGAATTTATTTATTTTATTGAAAATCTGTTGAAGAAAGTTAAATCGAAAATAATCAAGTAATACTATTCAAAAATCTGTGAGTAAATACAAGTGCGTTATAGCTTGATAACTACTTAATCTACAAAATTAAGTAACGTACCTCTATTTGGAACTGGAAATAATTTATTTTGTAGTTCTAACACGGACATGATGAAAACTGAAAATAAGCGAAGCACAATTGTTTTTTCCTGGAGAAAGTACGACAGATGTGCTACATTTCGTCTATTTTCTGGAGATATGTTTGTAAATGTAAACTGTAGTAGTGGGTTGTTGAAATAATGTTGGCTGTATGCATGATGTGGGTGTAGAGTGCTCTTTTTATATGGACAGGGATACTTTAGGTACACCTTTGTACATTAACAAGAGCACAAAGAGAGAGCCAGTGAAAGGGTTGACGAGTTAGAGAAAAGTGAACAAAACGAACAATGCGAATTCCCCTTCATTCGATTTGTTTTGTAAAAAGCATAAAATACCTACGCTGTAGTCAGTGGTAGTATTGATCCCTGACACTGTTGACAGACTGCTAATGTATATACAAGCACAATAAATGACAATATTATGAATTTCAATCAGACTTCCACTCTTATAATATTGTTAAGGCATTTACTTATCCTGAATATAAAGCGAATATCGAACAAGAACTTATTGTCAGCAGTATCTATAGCTGTCATATCCAGTTCATTGTTCGTTTGAGAGTGACACGGAAATACGGATGTGTTTTCAATATACACCAAAAGACCTACCTAACCTCAATACTCAAAACTAACAACTATCTCACATAACCCTGCAAAATGTTTGCATATTCAGTTTTCTTTTTTGTACGCTGTACTGAAAATCTTTAACACTGAAATATTTATAAAGGGATATCGTTTAACACAGGTAGGAAATTCGTATTGATTCTTTATTTACACAAACAGCATCATTTAGCCAAATGACTCTGACAGAGAAATTTTCAATTCTCTGTAAATTCTAAATTTTTGGGTTATTTTATTTATAAAGGTGCTTATCAAGTCAATATAATTATTATTGCTGAAATCAAGTTCAGGGGTATTTGTACACAATGTTTTAAGTATAACTGCTCATCGATGCTACAAATTTCTCATTGTACCTATGTACTTAGGTAGTGTATTCTAGTATGTAGTATAAAGGAGGAAGAGCAACTAAAAACGAAACTTTACACGAAAAGCTTTCTTGACCAGAGAAAATGATCGTGTCTGGTCAACTTGAAGGTGAAAGAAGTTCTGAGACATCGCAATTGTATACAAAAGACTTTCTGAGTCGTTCTCATGATGTAGTAGTCACTCTGACTGAGACTGACGTGTACGTGAGAGTCTCCAATAGATTCTGACACTCTGCACGTTTTGTGTAGAAACGTTGTTCGTTGTGTGCACACTGTGTGCCTATTACAGAGAAAAGTTTCTTTGGGCTAAAAGTGTCTGCTACTTTGTAACAAATCGGTTCCGGATAAATAGTAGCCCTCACCTTGCTTCCCACACACACTGTTTCGTGTGTATCCTTCTCCACGGTGTTCCGCACACATTATTTAGACATCAAGTGCCTAAATATCACAAGTATGAGGTACAATGGCTCAATGTGTACTCAATGCTCACAGCAATGAACATGACATACTACATACATGACAGATATGCATAAAATACAATGCATAACACGCAAAGCCGTAAAAACATCTTTTTCCATTTACAAGATGTTGGGGAAAGCATACATACATAGAATCCTTTACCCAACTTCTTAAATGGACTTTGGATTTACTATATGTACAGGTACAGCTAATATTCTTAAACATCGATAAAAGCCTTGCAAAATGTAAATGTTAGGATTACAGAACCATAAAAATACAATGAAGTTTAAATAAATATTTGACACAGTTGCTTTCACTAACAGGCTCTGCGTATTTTTTTCATCTTTCATTTTAAGGAAATAAGGGCTAATGCAAAGGGAACATGGACATGTAAACAAATCGTCTGCTGAAAATATTAAGCTGAAGATATGAAAGTATTGAAAGGAAATATAAGTTCCTTGGAAGTAATTCCATCACAGCTCTGATTCATTTGTATGAAAAATAAATGTCAATCGATGGTCCAATGATCTTTTAGCTCAGCTAGGCTCTTTCTCAAAGGAGGTCGACAACTTTTGTGTACAAATAATATCAGCTTGTCATGTCACAAGCGTCATTTGTCTCCTTCCCTATTACTCTTTATTTCCTTACTCATACCTCATACTTTCTCCATTATTTATTTCCTTTTCCTTAACGGACCTTAAGTGCAAATAATCAAGCGTATAATATACAGTTACTTACTACCTACCTTTACATCGTTATTTTGATTTAAAAATGACAAATCATGTTATAGCTGTTTTCTTGACACCACTGCTGTGTATCCATATTTACGTAGCCAATTTACTCTGGCTGTTTTATGGTTGTTGCCTAAATGCTTTATGAATTTTACACAGGTACCTACTACCTACATACACCTACATATATGTATTTACGATTTTTGTCACACAAAGAATGGTAATTTTCACGCAGTCTGCTGCATTAGGAATACCCTACATGAAGAGCCATGAAAATTAATTTAGACATGCTCCTAATGTTTGTCTCACGATGTTGGTGGGCTTTGGCAGTACTTACCTATAGGTACTACCTACACATAGGTAGGTATGGTTGTGTGAACTGTGAAGTTTTACATTGGCAGTCCTTCAATATAATAGACAGATTACTATTAATGTTGGTGTGCAAGTCAAAACATTGAACTCAGAATTACTGTATCTTTCTTAGTACATTCTATTATTCGTAAACTGTAAGCAAATGGTGATTGGAAACTATAAGAATCCAATATAATTATTGCTATACAAAGAAATGAAATTGAGATAAGGAGGTACAGAAAATGTATAGCACACGCTATGAGTAAAGAGGAAAATTAAATGATACATTATATTGTACATAACTAACTACATACGATGACTATCGTAGGTAGATATTTTATAAATTGCTAACTAATTATTATTCTATTATAGCAACTATAAACTACATATAAACAAACGCACCCCCACCAAACACCGGATTAAATTAATGCAAAACTGATTACTTGTATCTCAGTGCTAAGTAATTCGTGTGTGTTTCGTATATCTGCGTGTGTGATAAACTTTGGTCGTATCGTGTGGCATTTGTGAATTTTTTTATTTACTATACAGGTATGTATAAACTTGTCACATTGTACATCTTTATAATGAGGAGTGCCACACATCACACACGAGTCCATGTTTGGTCGATGAGTCGACCAAACACGTACCAGTCACATAACTTCATATACAAAGATCAACCAGGAATTCTTGCTCACTATTATTACGTGCTGCACTGAATTTGCTACGACTTTTACAAGCTTTTAGGCACTTATAATTAGTTGAGACTGAGACAGAAAAAAGTGCGTTTCTCTTTCTCCCCAATATTGATTTCTCCGGCGTGTACTGATATGGCTTTGTTTGTGAATGAATTTATATATCTCTTCTACTAAATAAACTATATAGACACTTTTTTATGGAGTTTGTTTGCACACTTTTACATTGATTATGTAATAATTGTAATATGAAAATGTTCCTGCTATACGAAGTGATTAGGGAATATAAGGTTGGTTGCATACTGCTTATTATACACATGTAGGTAACATTACCGGTAAAATTTTGACTTATTTTGTTCCTGTAACAAGTAAGTAGCCCGCTATGCACATACCTTTTGCCCTAACTGGTATTCATGACAGTGATTGCATTTCTTGAAGTATGACATTTAGTTAGTATTTACTATTTACGTAGTAGTATCTATAATAGAATTAAAAGGAGAAACTCAGATGTACATATTATTTTATGTAACGAAAAGTTAATATGAAAATGTCATTCCTTTATTCACAATTTTAACGTTTGTTTTCGAGACTTGAGGAAAACAGGATCATCTCATCAATTACGGATAACAGTATCTAATATCGCTTATTGTGAATAGTGTAGTACACTCTATAGTTAATCTATTATATTTGCTTCGTATTAATCGTTCGTAATCTTCGTTATAATTATGACTTAATAAGTCTGTACGGTATAGAGGGATATAATGTATTGTAATAGCACAATGCGTACCATAAATTCATTAGTCGAAAAGCTCCTTGATGTGAACTTTTTAACACGATAAGAAGGTAAAATATATTATATACAATTAGTATTTATGTTGCATAATATTCTTTCGAAACGGTAAGACTGTAAGACTATCGAAATTCTAGTCTTGATTCATATGTAAATCTAAATAAATAATTGATATAAATACAACGGACAGATAGAGATGTAAACGTAGCTAGGTATAATATATTTCATGCTTGACTGTTGTAATAGCTTGCATAGAATTTAATAGAGGTCATTCTGACGAAATATTGAAATCATTAAAGGGTGCATTCGGAATGAATACAACAGGTGACTTAAGGTAATAATAAATTAGTAAATATAGTTAGTTACTAGTTACATATTGCGGGTTTAATAATAATTATAATTTAGGATTGCAAAGCAATGTCTGCAGCAGCGTGTTTCTCGGCGTGATAAATTTTGAAGATCGCTGTAAGAACTGGCGCTGTATCAGGATCAGTGAGCCACATATTGGCGGATGAAGGACTTTCGAGAATCCCTAAAAAGGCTAATAATGTCTTGGGACTGTTAAGTCCAAGTCTAACAGTGGGATTCGTAACAAGGGCGTTAAATAAGTGACTGCCGTGATCCAGTCCAACTTCAGGCTCTTGGGGTGGAGCAGATTTTCCAGCGAGGATCCACTCACAAGCTGCGTCTTTGGAATTTTTGTTTGCACGTAAAGCTTCAATTATTTGTTCACCCTTGAACCCCATTTCTTTGAGACTTTCCACTGCCTTTGAGTTGGGACGGAATTCTCGTCTCTTCACTTCTGCGAGTCCTCTAACTATACCCATGGGAGTGCAGGTTACTTCCGGTGCGGGTGGATAAGAAAAATCCAAACTTTCTAAAGGTTTCGATATTGAATCAAGACGTTGCTTCAGTCGAGTTTTTATCTACATGAACAAATAATAAAAATGCATGTTGCAATTACAAGTACACTAATTGTATAGAAGTATTTATAATGTAATCGATGTAATTAATTCTAAGAATATTTATATGCGTTACTTCTTGGCATATGAGCTGAGCATCTCCGTTTCCATGAAGTAAAGTCGACATTACAGAAACCAAGGATATAATTATTTTCCGTAACTCTAACTGGAACTGTTGGAGGTCAAAAGTAAAACAAAGACAATTATTATTGGTATCCTCATGATTACTATACTCTCTACAGTGATTTGTATCGGTAACTAGTAAAGTAACTAATGTGTTTTAGTGTAGTTAAGTTTACGTCAACCGAAGTTTCATTAGCAGCTTCTGTTGGATGACCACCTACTGCAGATTGTCCTGATCCGGATGACGCTGCATTTCCTGATGCCCGAGGAATTGAAAGTTGTTTAGTAGCCGCAATTATGTCTGCAAGATTCGGGGATTTGATGTCCTCTTCTGACAGAATTTCATGAGGATCATTATTTCTTCGTCTTACTAACACAAGTGTGTCATTGTCTTTTAAGTGTTCCTCGTGAATGGCATGAGTTTCTGAGAGAGGTCGACTTTCAGCAGGGAATAAAACTGAAAGTTGTAATATTCAATATTTATTCCTCAATTTTAATCATTTTGAGGCAGGGGCAAATTAGTTGTGAATTAGAAGGGAATATTAAGTAGGTGTATAAAGGGATTACATATTCCGAATGTGTACAAACCTCTGAATTGATCAGGATTTGATGTGGAATCTGTCGCATAAAAAATCTGTAAGGCCATCCGTTTCAAAGATTCTACTGTTGTGCTCGGGTCCAAATGAGCTTCCCATGACACTCCCTCGGAACTTAATACTTGCAATTTTGTCCCCATGAAAAGGGTGGATTCTGAGACAAACATTTTGCACGTACGTTATAAGCACAACACGTATTTAACTTGTAATTTTAAACCTAACTTTAAAACACGGTATAGTTGCTGGGTACAGGTCTTAAGCAAATATGCGTAAAATAATAACACCACATAGAGGGGAACAGGGAAACACCGAATCAATTCAATTAATTTACTATTGCAACGAGAAGAACTGGTCTTTCAAACGCAAACTGCGATGTTTTTAAGGAAGAAACTTCAAATTCAAAATCTATTCAACGAATATGTTCCCGACACCCGATATGAAATCCGTCTTTCGAAACGTTGATGTCTTAAGTTCAGTCAACGTGTGCAGGTTGGCACATAATAAGTTACAATGTTACATCATATGGAAACCCTTTTTAATTCTTTTCAAAATTCAAAAGTGTAACTTTCAGTTTCCGTAGTGTCTTTCTTACCACACAATCATTCAATCTCAAGCCCTTTATTATAGCTCCTATACTTATTCAGTTCCTTTAACATAAATGATACATACAAGATTAATTCTACAGCTCTAAAATTGATATAATTAAAAGAAGAAAAATTGTAAACATGCGGAAAAAAGACAAAATGTCCCAGATATTTTGAGGAACTTGTCTTCGTGAACGCAGAAACACCTACATACAATGATGTTATGTTCATTTGCACATAGGTTGGCAAAGAACTTTCTATTTCATCTTTAGTGATGGCAGTGAAACAGTGAAACACGTGTACGTTTGCTTAGCAAGTAAGTGCCATTAGTTGTTAGTAGGACAGGACTAGGACTACCTTGCATAAACTTAACCTACTCTACGTATAATAGTTGTACTATACATCCCAATTCACTGTGTGTACTACAACGTATATATAAATACTTAATAATTGTTAAGTATCTTCATAAATACAATTTAAAATAGAATATGTGTAACATGTAGCACCTAATGAATGAAGAAAAAATCTCAAAGTAGTAATTAATTAAGAATATAATTTTTAAGCTTAGTTACAAAGCATAAAACATCAAGTCCCTTGCGCTTACCAGTTGCCTACCTATATTATGACATGCCTTAATTATTTAAGGCATTTATTTAACTCTGCAAGTTACTGTAATTCTAGCAGTAAGATTTAGGAACTAAGAAGGTAGCAGATGGTAGTAGCAGTAGTAGCCTACTACTTCTAAACTTCTAAAATTTTTGTCTAATTCACAGAAATCTCCATCATTCACAATTTAATACACAATGCATTGTGTCAAAATACCCCAAAATTATTAAAAGAGGACCAAATTTTTAAGATAATTGATTAATGTATTCTGTGCATTGTCTGCAATGTAATGTTAAAAAAGGAAAAAGTGAAGTATTACCGTTAATTTTTATTTGAAACAAGTAAACTGTAATATTTTGAGTTGACTCACAGTTTCGCACTGTAATTTATGCAGTATGATTTTTCATTGTTCTCCGGCCGGAAAGCTATGTATTTAGGTGATAATAATATTTTGAGATGCACAAAAATGTTAGGCTAATCAAATGGATATCGTAAAACAACTAACAACTACTTGATTAAGAGGTGGAAATTGTGAAATGATATTTTGCTTTTGGTCATGCAAAAACTTTATGCAAAAAAGTGTTGATACCAAAGCTCTAAATCCCTAAGGTGTTTGCAAATAAACAAATATTATTTTCATTCTTAGCAGAAAGAGTTCTTTGTAATATTGTATTATATTTTTTGATTCATTTTTTTTGATGAAATTATTTTTCTTTAGTTTTTTAGTGGAAGCAAACGGAATAGGCATACCTTCATACTTCATGGATCCAGGCCGACTGTGTTGGACGTTGAATTGAACGCAGTTGAGAATGAGATATTTGAGATCGCCGAATGAACTTATACTGCAAGCCAAGAAGAGAACCTTCAGAGCCCGAAAACCGGCAAACCTCGTGTTCCCTAAACACAAAATGTGACGGTAAAGTTTATGTTGCTTTCACTCTTATTATAAAGTTTGTTTAGAATTAGAATTGATTTGAAATAATCCTTTTGAAATAACATTCTAAATAATCTAACTTTAACCATCAAACAATTTGAACCTAAGTTTTGTTCGCAAAAACTAATTATGAACGAGAAATCTAATTATTTGAATATTTTACACAGTTGCCGACGCAAACCGCTGTTTCTGACTAAAAATGTGGATTGAAATTGAAAAGGGAAACAAGACAGTCTGGTCGGTTGACCTGTACATCGTTGACATGTACTTTATTTTGTGAGATTCACCTGTTTTCGCTGTTTCTTCCTGTACTTCTTGAATAAATCCGAGATCAAGATGAATTGGCCGTCCGCGCGTGTTAGGGACACATTTATACAATATTTTCTTCGTAATTCTGTTCATCCTCATATATTTGTCCCGTCTTCGTCAGTTGTACCCAAAAATGATCGCTCTCTTGCTTTTGTGAACGCTGGAATGAATCAGGTAAAAAAAGTTAAGCAATTTGTGTTTAAACATTAACAATATGTTTTTATATCTAAATATTTGATTAATTATGCGTTGGTGTCAGTTTAAAGATACTATTTTAGGTAATGGCAGGCCTGCACATCCTAGAGTAACAAACACTCAAAAATGCCTTAGAATAAATGACTTACAACTGGTTGGGGTAGACACATACCATCACACCTTTTTCGAAATGCTGGGAAACTGGTCGTTCTCAGATTACTTCAAGGTACAAAAAAGTATTAACGTTTATACAAATATACAATTGTGTTCTTACAAATGTATGCATAATATGTACTGCCCCGAAAATAATTTTAATTTATCTAATACATTTTACGGTAACAGAAGGAAGCTTGCGAAATGGCTTGGGAATTGCTGACTAAGGTTTACAAATTGAAACCGTCAAGACTCTACGTCACATATTTTGGTGGGGATGAATCGCTTTCTGCAGATTTGGAAACATTAGAAATCTGGAAGACAATTGGGTTGGTAATAGCTCAAACGCAATACAACTTCTATTAAATAACTCCTTAAATAACTAACCCAGGGTTTAAAAAATCAACAGTATTTTAAAATTCTCGATTTAGAGTTCCTGTTGAACGAATACAGCCTTTTGGAAAGGAGAATTTTTGGGCTATGGGTCCCATTGGACCTTGTGGTCCATCCACAGAAATCCATTACGACCACCGCGAAGGAGTCATGGATCCGACAGAAGTTAACAAAGACAGTGGAATAGTTGTTGAAATTTGGAACCTTGTTTTTATGCAGTACAATAGGTACATACATTATGCACGTCTAATTTTTTCATGTACAAAGTTCAAAGTTTTATATTTTTGTTATTTTTCTAGAAATGCTAAAGGAGAATTGGAGAGATTGCCATTGTCTCATGTGGTAGATACTGGAGCTGGTCTAGAAAGACTTACTGCTGTTTTAAATAATCGAGTATCTAATTATGATTCGGATTTATTCACACCAATATTCCATAAAATACATGAGGTGAGTGAGGAAAGTTATAATAATTTTCTTTATTGAGGGTAATGTACTATTTCTATAAATGTTCGTATTTTTTCAGACTAATTCATTTTTCAATTGTTCTTTGTTATTTTATAGCTGACGAACTGTCCAAAATACAATGGTAATTTTACTACAGAAGCAGAGTTAGATCGTGGTTATAGAGTTTTTGCTGACCACATTAGGGCGGTTACAGTATCATTAGCGGATGGAATATTGCCTCATTCAAAGTAATAATGTTACAATGTTATGTACATAATAATATGTATTACATTGACAATACTATAATTTGTTCATACTGTACTCCAATGGGCGGTGTAATAATTATTGCTTTACATTCAAATAAAATGTCATTTTTTTCAGTTATAAAATTCGGAAACTAGTTCAACGATCGATTGCGGTGACCGAAAACAACTTCCTACAAAATCCAAAGCCAGAATCAGTTTTGAATTTCCTCAAGGAAACATCTTCTAGTGTTAGTTCAGTTCTATCTGAAACTTTCCCAGAAATAAAAGACATGAAGGATGAGATAGACCAAATTCTAAAAGTAGAAACTGAAAAGTACATGGAATGTGTTCACAATAACGCAAAAGCTAGTCATAAAGAATTGCCCGCATTACTTACATCAAATTTTCCAAATCTCTCTCGAATTTCTCCTGAAGACTTGAAACACGTCAAAACTCTGAAAGCAATTGATGGAAAAATGTCTTTCAAATGGTGACTATAAACTTCAAATACTGCTAACATAACTAAATAGTACATGTTATTTATTACCTTGCAATATTATTTCAATTATACTGATTTCTATTATGTGCTCAGGTACGATTCTCATGGCGTAACTGAAGAAATGATGGAAGAGCTCAGTTATTCGTTTGGTGTTCGATTTAATAAAGATGAATTTCAAACAGAAATGAAGAAAGTTAAAGCTGAATTCCGAGAGGATGTCGCCAAACAAATGATTGAACGTGACGAAGTTAAGTTTACACATAAGGTGGAAGAGTTTCTATCATCTTTTGACCCAAAAATCAAAGGAGGTGTACATGAAGCAATAACCGATCCATCAGAAAAATCTGCAGTTTATATTGAATGGATTTTTGACAAAAATGGAAATAATTTGGCTGAAATTCCGTCTAATAGTCCAACCTACGTAGTTCTAACAAAAACATCATTTGCTCCCGGTAGAGAAGGCGTTGAATCCGATATAGGAGACATATTTTTGGCAAATGACTGTCACTTGAAAGTGACTGATGTCAAAGAACTTCCATCGGGATGGGTCCTTCACCTTGTAGAGGTAAGACCAATTAATATTAAGAAAATAATAATGTATATATTTATATCAATAATGACAATTAATTTTTCATGTATTATTTACTATATAGAATAAATCTTCCATATCATCTGCAGCTTTGACCGCAATTAAGAAAATGAGTTTGGATACGGAACGAGTTTTCGGACTTGAAACGAGTGCTCAAGCTCTTTACTATTTTAAACACTGGTTAAAAGAAAAGTATGGTGTTGTTCGCTTCGATGATGAACGCATTTTGACACATACAATCAAAATGAACGTGGACTTTTTGGAAGGCTCATTAACGGAAAATGACTTTATTCAGTGCCATAAAAAACTCAATGACTACGGAATCCCTCTTGTGTTGTTAAACAAAGAAGCAAAGAAAAAAGGAAGCTATGTTATCACCTGTGCTACGGGATTACTTGCAGAAACCGCAACTCGGCATGGATATGAAGTGATGGGTTGTATTGAAGAAATTAAAAATATTTGCAAAGACGCTACCAAAGAGTCTAGCAATTTTCAAGATGAGTTGAGTTCCTTGTTGGACAGATTGAGCAATTGTTTTAAAAATCCTTCCATCCATTTACCTTATGATGTTACAATCAAAGCCTCTGAAAGTATAAAGGATGCAACTAAACTACTCGCAAAAAATAACGTTAACGAAGAACTTACTAGAATGACCAAAGATGTAGCAAATAGTAGTGAGTTATTTATCATCAAATCATTTCACAGCAATTCTGAATTTTCTTCATTAAAAAAGATATCGGCATCTGCAGCGAAAAAACCATCGTTAATTCTGATTTATTCGTCACAAGATTATATTCAAGGACGTTGTTCGATTCCCAAGGTTCGAAGAGATTCTCATTTTATAACCAACGCTTACTAATACATTTGACAATTTATTTGACAATATTTTTAAGTGAATTTGACAATGAAAATAATAATGCATCTATTTTTTTTACTCATGTAGGACATGTCTTCTAGCAATTTGTCAGCGGAAGAATGGATGCAGTGTGTATTAGTAGAGTTAGGAGTGGGTACTGTCTCCGCACCCAAAGGACAGGATCCTAAACTAACTGTAAATCTCAAACGAATTCGTGTACCGGGGTTGGATAACAAAATTAACAAATGTTTGGAAAAAGCTGAACAGTATGTCACCAAGAGCTTTCCAAGTAAAGATCAACAGCAAATATAGAATACCTAATGTATAGCAATTTGATTATATGTAGTAGGTTAATTGTAGACTATAATTAAAACTGTATCATTAACCTTGCGTAGGTATATAGTATTGGGAAGGAAATGATACACTCATAGTCATTTTTTATAACTGTATTAAATTTTTTAACTAATTATAATATCTATGTAGTTACATTTGTAATTAAACAGAAAATCGTTTGTTATAGATTATCATATTACTATATGGCTATAGATGTACCTGTGTATCTTTTTGATGTAGCACTTACTTAGGCTTTAACTTTAAGTAACAGTTTCATGAGCCGTAAATTAAGCCCCGTGTAGTAGTAAAGGTTGGTCGTAGTTTGTTAAAGGAAGTATGTGCGGTTAGTCATTAAATCTTCAAAGCGTGCGTGAATTCAAAGGAATTAGAATATAATTTGTGTATGATATTACTATATACCATTACTTCTTGTACATGCAAAAAAGATGAGAATAAAGATGAAAATAAAGATGAGAAAAAGAAAACACTCCTCCTGCCCATAAATGTGTGTCAGTTGTAATTTCATAACTTGATTCACTTTATTTCAAACTAATTTCGTGTTAGTGTTGTAAACTGTATCGTTGTTACAACACATCAAAATGAACCCAGCTAAAAATTTAAGTGGTTTTTGTGTATTTATGTTGCTACAGTTTAGTTTCCTCCAAGTCCATTCAGGTTCTGTACTACGAAATAATACAAAATCAGTAAGAACTAAAAGCAGATTACGTAGTTTCAAAGAAAATTTACAGCCGAGCCAAGTGAATGCGACTTCCAAGAACACAGAGGTAGATATTGCTCCTTCTACTGAACCAACAGCGTGCATTAAAATCTCGTGCTTAACTCTGGAGTACTTGGAAAAGCGTCTGGACCATCTTAAAATAAGACTTTTAAACTACTACGGTGAGATTTGAATTAAACTTTCAAATACAACCTACAATCCTTAATAGTTAGTAATTTGTATAACCGTTTGAATATATTCAAGTACGTGTAATGATCGGATAACTTTTTCATTCTAGCATGCATAAATGTATTATAATGGTTAGTAACATGTCAAGAGTTGTGTTATGTACAATTACTTAATTTTAGAAAAGAAGAGTGCGTCTTTAATAACCCGGAGAGATGGTCATGGTGGCATCGGATTTCCTTCTTTGGAAGGAGCGCTACTTTCTTTAGCATTTCTCACCTTTGCAGTCTTCCTGATTGATTTAATACAGGTTTGTGTAGCCTGATTAACAATAAGCTTAACGAAACATTTCTGCAATTGTCTCGTATCATTTTTGGATTAAATTGTCATGAGTGAGTATGATTTTTCCCATTAGCAATTGCTTTCAAGATTGAGAACTGGAACTGCAGTCCAAACAGTTGGTCGGAGGAGGAAACGTGGTGCATTGGGAGATCGGGACATTGACACAACGACCGTCATCTCATCCATTGTGTCATCAATTGAGAACCCGAGATTTGCTGAACTACAGAGTGCAATGTCAAGAGTAGTACGAGAAATTATGTAAATTGTTTTCGATTCCTTTATGTTCCTCGCTATGCTCACTTATTTAGTGGATGTACAATAAGTGGTGCAATTGGTTAATAATATGCTTAAAGACATAAATAGTGTAATGTGAAATTGGCTGAATGAATTTCCAAATAACATTATCTGTGAAATTATTATTTTACTTTCCTAAACACTTATGTAGATGAATTGTAGCCAGGTATCTCTATTCTATGGGTATGGGTATACAGCGAATATACTCTAATCTATATAAACTACCATTACCATTACACTCAATTACAGATAGGAATTAGGTAAAACATGGGTTATGTACTTTAAAAAAATCGTTTATTATCATGATGAATTTTCCCCATCATTAATAATAATTAATCAATTTGCAAAGACAAGGTGTCGGCCCGTTTGCTAAAGTGAGTGAAATGTAGCTTAGCGTTTAATACTAGATCAATACAAAATGAAAGATTCAGTTCAGATTGCAATGGTCGAAATTACGTCGAATTGATAAATAATAATATGCGTGCACACAATGAACACCTAGTTGAATATGAAAGTAGGAGGACATAATTTTGTTAGTAGCTGTTTGCAACTATATGCTCCAATAATTTAATAAAAATGTATCTACCTACTTGCCATAGTCACTTTAGTGGTCCAACTTCAAGATTCGGATTTTACATACATCTGAGAAAAAAATGTTAAAATGCTCTCATTATTTTGCTAATGAAAGAAGCCTTCATAATAAGATGTGTGTAGAAATAACATTGAGAGCGTGCGTTTAAAGAAGTACATGTATATAGGCATACATATAAATTGAATAGCATTTAAAGCTATAGACAAGATACGATACAGTAAAGTAAATTAAGGCATAAGTCTCAATTCAATCTGTTACTTTGTATTGTGTGCACGGACACTGTATCTTAAGCACTATAATTACTGCACCACACATGCTACAAATAATCATGCATTCATTTTTGTATATTTTTACTGAAACGATAAAATTACCAGTTTGTCTTCTCGTGTATCAACTTATCTTCACACACGTTCATTCTAACCACGGCACACAAACACAAACACTGTACGAAGTGCGTAGCTGCATAGTTAATCTTTTACATAGGATGGCATGCACTGTGGTCTCAAGTCTCAAGTATCATCTTCACTAAGATTAATAATTATGAATTGCTTAATGAATACCTAACACTTTTCTTCACACTCTAGTTTTAATGAGCATACATGCCCCCTGCCTACTTTCGTTGCTATTTTAATACATTGAATTAAGACAATTTTTAATTGTCTTAATTATATACATCTTTAACTCACACCTTGTAATGTTGACCTTTTACTCTTCAAATATGGTCCACAAAACGGTGATGACACTATAACTTTTCTTATTATAATTAGCAACCTTGTAGAGTTGCTTTTTAGAGCAATTTATTAACACATTTTCAGATTTCGAAGTTTCTATATATAGAAGGTGAATATCGTAAGTCTCATGTCATTACTATTTAGTGAACTGCTAAGAAGCAACTATTTTTTAGAGTTTCTACAAGGATTTCATGAAAATGAAGTCCTTTAGCTCTGCTTTTAAGCAGCTTTTGTCTCATAAAGTGGTTATAAATAATATGGTTTTGTTGGTGTATTTATTGCTGCTGATAATTCTGTCTTGTGAGTGTAGCATTAAAAAATCTTTACACCCGGGTATAGTAGAAAGTGTGTCTATCAACGCTATACACCGCTACAATTCTTCTTTCAATAAAAATAATTCCAACTCATATCAAACGAATCCAGTTGCTACAACTGTAACTGCCATAAAACATAAACATTTTGACAACAAAATCGAAAAGTCAGGACATTTAGTGATTCCCCTCATCTCTAAGAACAGCAGCATCATTAAAAAGTTGCAGAAGACGACAAAAAAGAGTGACGGATTCATCACATCAGCGATACAATATTTTCTTTCATCTCCAGCCATTCAGCGTTATGCTGTTAAAATCAAAGCAGATTTGTCCAATTATATCGGTAATTTTTCTATTTTTTAAGCATATTATTAGCTCTGAAAAGTATGATTGTATTAAATACATTTCATATAACTTGCAGAGACGGAACGGCAAAAATTATTCTCTGGAAATGAACTTGAGACTGTGGCGAGACAATTTCAAGCCGCAACGACTAAACCCAGTTGGATGGAAAGTGCAATGGTTCCAATGGCATTCATCACATTTGCCATGTTTCTGATGGATATTATGCAGAGGATGTTTCCATACTACGGTGGGGCCAACTACTACAATGATTATCGAGGTGGTCAATACTACGATTACTACAACCGAGTCCAGATGCCAGTCGTTACAACTACCGAAGCTCCCTTTAACTTCAAAATTTCATCACTTTTTGGTCGAAGCAACAAGCAAAGGAGTAATAGTGACATCAAAACAGCAAAACGCCACCCCAAGATGAACTACCCGAATCAGAAAGACAAGCAAAAACAATCCATTTTGAACAAAATTAAAAACATTAGCAGACATTCCTATGAAATGGAACAATCTGAATCATATCCTACGAATATGTATAATACAGATACTGGACAATATTACTACGTTGCAAATGGAACTGGTAGTGCAAGTTCAACAGAAACATACTCTGTGTCAACCTCATCTCCGATATGGAGTACCTTTAATTATGACTATTCATTATAATGCAATTACAATACTAACTGAGACTGCCATGTTATAATTTATACTATTGAGACAAAAGATTCTTCAATTCTAATGGGCAAAATCATTTTGAGTCTTCCTAAAACTCTAAGCATCAGATTGTTTTAGTGCATTTCATACATTTGAATACAACATAGTAGCCAAATACAGTAGCTACATAACCTATATCGATTTTACAAATAATTACACTTTTTTAACCTAACTTCCTTGTAGATTCCATATATTTTAACTTAAACCCAAAACCCAACAGTATTCATACTGATTTATAATTTGTAAAGGTCAATATGCAGCATAGATTTTTCTGTATAATAAATGTTCCATGTGAGTCTTAGTTAGCTAAGCTGTTTTATGTATAAAGTAGGTGTAGTAGTTTATAGTAATTGTATATAACAGCATACACTTAAACATGTAGTTAATTGTACAGTATTTTATAATTTTATGTCATGTACTTCGCTCTTGTACATGGAAATGTGTTTGAGTAGAAAAAAGTGTAATGTAATGCTAAGCTAAAGCTACTTAAAATGGATTTGTTTGTTGAAGTCTGAGAGATTCTCAGTAACTGTGAACAATGAAAGGGAAGTCGTCGACCCATGCATTCGTTGCTTGTGTAGTGCATTATTGTATTTATTTGATGATATTCTGTACTTATGTAAATGTGGGTGTAGCTGGTAGCCTTCCTGGCTGGTATAAGTGCGTGAGGCAACGAAGCTGAATTAATTGCAATTGATGGTTCAAAGCAAGCAACAAGCAAACATGCACAATTGTCCTTTACCCCTACATGTTTGCCCTGCATTTATTCTTTAACTTACCTACAACAAACATATTTTGCAACGGATAGTATAGCTAAACTTATTTACTCACAATCAGTGTAATACCATACTACATATATATATAGTGCCTATTATCGCTTTGTAGCATGTATTTTAACAGTAGTAATGCAATATACGTAGATATAATATTACAATGTTGGACATACAATAGTATCTAGGTACGTGAGTTTTAAGCATGTAATTACACGTAGATAATAAGTGTACATTTAATACACCTACATAAAAAGTAAGCTACCTATGCACATTTACTCCTTCAATCTACCTTTTTTGCCTTGCCTTGTCGTTAACTTTAGCTAACAAGGTAAAATACCGGAATAAGCAACCGAGTAACGGAAATAGCTATTACAATGTACAAAATCATAGTGCAGTACAATGTACAACACATATCCTTAACCCCGCAGTACTACATGAACATTATTGTTGTCATTTGTTTAAACCTACCTATATTATTAGCTATGCCATTATTACATGCACATTGTTAAATTGGTACCTATAGTATAATCTTTTTGCAGTATATAGCAAAATCTAACTTCTTGAAGTGCACATTATAAAAAACAATATAAACACACACATAGAGCTAAGTAAAGAACATAAACTTTGAGCAAATGTTTTTGTGTCTCACCTAATCTAAGACTACTAATAAATGTCACGATCTTTTTTAATTACACGGGTAGCTGCATCTCACCCTTCCAACCGATGAGCGATGCCGTAGCTCGATAGGTGATAAGGATACTTCATCTCTTAAATAAAATGTTTACTTGCCAGTGCCACTCTTCGATTGATTCTCTCTTGTAACATTGCGATTGCGAAATAAAATATTCTGTAGTTTTCGCTAACCAACAATTACAAATAATACGGGTATTATGCTAAGTTTGTCACGTCATTATTTACGTCCGTGAGTTTATGAAATATGAGACTAGGAAATGCTTATAGACGTAGAAGGAATGAAGGAGTGTGTTGGCGGTCAACAGTTTACAGAAGGAAGGAATGCGAATCATTATGGTTTGTCTCACTCAACATTGCCTATGTCGACAATTGAACACATTGTCCAGAATCGCATCACACAATACTAAACAAATGCGATTTGCATATAATAAAGTGCACCATCACTTGACTATGCACCACTGTTCTAGGTACTTTATTGAGAAAAATTAGGTATAGTATAATAAAACCTACGTACATGGGTACATGTAAACGGTAACGGTAAAAGCCCATACATAATACATGCCTATCTTATCTATAGTCAGAGAATTCTATTTGCAAACACGCACACGCAAATGTTTATTTGTATAACATCTTAGTAGGTATTACTGTGTAGGAAAGAAAAGTATTCTGATACTTTTGTGTATGTCTAAGTAAATTAGATGCAGTATGCGTCCGAATCTATGTGATCTGTAAACTTATGTACTTAGGAAGGTAAGGTATGGACGGCCGTAACCAGAAATCGATTTTGAGAAGAGCAAAATGGTATTTCGAGGGAGACAATTGCTCCATTGCCCACCCCCTGAATACGGCTATGAATGTATGTATGTACATGTACAATATGAAATATTAAACGCTAAAAACAACCAAGGGGTTTATTTAATGTGAATCAAAGATGAAGAAAAATGAAAATAAATGTCATCTTGTGTCTATATATTATGTACGCTTAGAATACAGGGTATGCATTCATTCATGTAGCTATACAAACAATCATCACGTTCAAAACCATGTCTTTTTGCAATATTTAAGAAATGCATGGACCGTAGCCAGAAAATAAACCCATGCAAACCCGTAAAATGTTCATATCTCTAACTATCTAAAGTTTAGAGCGGCTAGGTAAAATGATGGTATGCATGTAGTGTACCTAAATATTTATTAGAATTAGGAAGAGTAAGAAACAATTTTACGGAGAGAGAACAGGTGGAATAGGACAAGCAAAACGAAACAGGAAGTGGGATGCTACACCTTTTGTGCATCTTCAAACACCAAGACAGATACACCACAGAAGCTAATTGCAATGAAGCTGCATTTCTGTATCTTATTTCAGGTCCATTCAGAGTCTACGCGCAAGAAAGAATTTTATTCCGCTCTGGGCACTAGCACACCTTGCACCACGAATGTGTGCACGGCGCTCCTGCATAA